>SNQN01002309.1:0-15545 GCA_008642245.1 Bassia scoparia | reverse complement strand
CACAGCTTCTTTCTTCGAATGTCTTCGAAAGGATTCACACTTCAAGTCTTGGAATCAATCTATTACTGCACATATAACAATGTTAACATGCAACAAAAAATATATGATTGTTTTCAGCATAACAGTCAAGGAAACAGCTCGTACTGGTTCTGTACCAGTGAATGAGTTTTTCATGTAATCAGCTGGTTCCCTGTAACAAACAAGTTAGTTCCAAAGCATTCACAATAAATATTAACTTGTCTGAGGAAACAAGTATCTAAACTAGCTGATTCCCAGAACCAACTATTTTCACACTTAATTATCCTGTTTCCTGTAATGGTTTGTCATCATTCAAAACTTAAGGGACTCAACACCAGTATTTTCTAATCAATCTGGGTTTGTCCAAGGGAGCCAAATAATTCATAATGTGAGTGTGGTCCAAGATGTGATCAGATCCTATGGAAGGAAATCTACTCCTCCTTGTTGTCTACTCAAAGTGGATATAAGGAAGGCATATGACTCAGTTGACTGGTCCTTTCTTCGAAAGTCGTTGGAAGCCATGCATTTCCCTCGGAGGTTCAACACTTGGGTAATGCAATATGTGTCTATAACAACTTACTCTTTATGCTTACTATTTATGATTGAATGGTACTACTTTTTTTTTTGCAGGTAAATGAGGACTTAGACATGGTGACCCAATGTCCCCCTTACTATTTGTGATCTGGGAGTACTTATCCAGTCTACTTGTGTATGCTGGAAAGCTGCAAATTATAGGTTTCACTAAAAGTGTAAGACTTTAAAGCTGAATCACTTGGTTTTTGCTGATGATAAGGTTATTTTTTGTAAAGGTGATCGAAATTCCATCATGCTTAATTTTATGAGCTCTTGCTACTTCTGTTGCTGTTAGTGGGCTGAATGCTAATGCAGGAAAGTCATCCTTCTACTCTTGTAATATGGACCCCGATTCAAAGAAGCTAAGGCAATTCTGACTGCTCACATTATAAAGAAGAGAGTCTTCCTTTCACCTATCTCGGAGTGAAAATCAATTCCAAGAGGCTAAGTAAAGATGATTGTAACTTCTTGGTAGAGAAAATTGTCTCTTGAATAAGATCTTTGAATTGGGAGTTAAGGCCTTATCCCATGCAGGGAGAGTGTAGTTGGTTAATGCTTTGTTGCTGAGTTTCCACTGCTATTGGGGGTTGTAGACACCCAAAAGTGTCTCCCCAAATTGAATAGCCGATAATGAAAACTATGATATATCGAAATAGATTTGATTTCGAAAGTTACAACAAAATCCATTAAACTACATCCTTTTGCACAAGTTGAGGTAAAGTTGAATTTGAAAAAAGTATGTCGAGAGCTCAATAATAGGTGGAAAATATTTAGTTTCATTATTTTCTATTTTAAGGCATTTTTCTTAGTAAAAACAATTTTTAGAACTATTTCTAAAGGTCTTTTCTAAGATTTTTCATTTTCATCTTATTCCTCTCATTGTTTTGATTTCGCCAGTACGTTTAAATAATTTTTCTATGATTTTTACAAGTTTGCGAAATGATTTTTCGAAAATAAATAAATTCAGAAATTCGTAGATAAATTCAAAAAAAATCGGGAATTATCCGGAAGATTCTAGAAGATTAATCAAGTTTATCAACAAGTGGATAAAGGTTAATTGGATAGTAGATTAGAAGCAAAATATGGATATTAATTCCCGAACGAAAAGATAGATAAACGAATAATTAAGCACGAATCGTCACAACTGTATATACGGTGGCCTTGACCGTATATATAGTTGTCACAACCGTATATACGATCCCTGTGATAGTATATACGATTGTATCCGTATTCTATATATCCTCTTTTCACTTATCTTTTCCCATACGCCTATAAATGTATGCTCTCGGTGCTTAATTGAAAATAAAATGAAATCAATATTCGATCAACGAATTCTCTTGTGCTTAAGGAAGTTCGAAACTCTAAAAAATCTCTCTCACAAATCACTCAAACAAACCACTCACAGAATCCGAGGTTCTCAAATACATCGCTACTTTCGAAGTCGTTTCTTTACGAATCTAGCGATTCAAATCGAAGCAAAGTTTTGATACACTAACCTTTGTTTTCTCTTGTGATTGATAGCAAACCAAGGTAAGATTGAGTTTTCTATTATTGCATACTAACCATTGTCACATATGCATTTTGACATTTTTTATGCATGAAATCACTTTTTTATTTTTAAACAAGACCGAAAATTGTGCAATCACATTAAATAAAATTAATCATGGACAAACGGATCTTAAGCACCTTATTAATTTGATTAACTAGAAGTGATCACAATAATTAGGCTAGGTAGTGGTATTTGCATGATAGAAACTCACTCTTTTAATAGATTTCTATGGCTAGATCGCTTCCTAAGGATAAAATTGCTAAGTTATTGTGTATTCAATGGATTTAATCCAATATAATTACAATAAGACTTAGTGGAGGCCGCTACATGCGGGCAGATTGGGTCAAAGATTCTTTCTGTAGCATTTCCCCGAACCCCCGAACCGGTTACTTGATCAAATAGTGGGGCCATTAACTTGGCACCAATGTTTCGGGCGTCCGTGATTAACCTGTATAGGCACGGTGGCGATTCCCCACTTGCCAACACTACCCCACGAACAAAATAGACGTAGGACAAGGCCCAATAAGGGCACATGCCTATAAAATGGTGACTTCGCTAGGGATAATCACCGTTAGGTGAAGTGGATAGACTTGAAAGTCTCGTAATTCCATAGATCTTTTTCATTGAATTGTGCATATTGCATGTGGCCTATTCAAATAGGGTCTCGCCTTAGGATCCATGGTCTCATGTGAGTATGTTTTATACTCGAGATCGCGTTAAGTGGGGAAACTACTTTGGTGCATATGGTTACTTGATCATATGACTAAGGAAACTCCCATCCCGTCCATGCCGCGTGAGCACGTGTTATTTAATGCGTGTACATAAGAAGTAACTTGGCCATACATCGCTAACTACTAGTGGTGAAGTTTGGACCAAACTCTACTTTGAGGTGTGGTACTTCTTTGACTTAACTAAGACGGCCATTCGTTCTCCTAGTTTTAGACTTTAAGGGGACTCCAACTCATGATTTATGTTGAGTGATCAATATGTGAATATTAGGACTTTTTAGCCTTGTATATTAGGATCTTTATGTATTGGACTTGGCCCATCACACAAGCATATAGATCATGGCCATATTTAGTTAGAATTAGATTAAACATGCATATTTTTCATAGTGTATAAAGGCCATTGTTTCGAAAAAGGAAAATTGTGAAAAACTCCAAAAAAAGAGAAAAATCGAAAAAATTGAAACAAAATCGTGGAAAACAATGGTTTTGCATTCATGTAGGATTTTTCTTTTAGTTCATGCATTTATGAAGATAGCCATGTTAAGAGCATGCATTGAGTCCATGAGTCAAACGAAGCGTTGTTATTAATAGGAAATATTGTTACATCACAAAATTCAACATTGAGAACTCCACTTGAACTCGAAAGGCTAATCAAAGGTTAGTTAGTGATCAATTAGAATATCCAACCGAGCTTCATTCATTAAAGCGAACTTCGAAGAACATGTCTTAATCACCCGAATTGGAAGCAGCAAATAAGAAGATTAACGATCTCACCAAGCACGTTGAAAATTTGACTGCAATGATGGAAAAGCTCACCATTAAGGTTGACAATAATGAAAATGTTTCCTCTAAGAACTTTGATAGACTCATCAAGAAGCATATGGATGGGGCCTCCTACTATGAGAATTGGGACAATGAAATCTCGTCCTCTACTAAGCTTCCTAACAAGTTTTCCGCTAATGATCTTCCTCAGTTCAAGCCCACTGATGATCTACACTTCCATCTCAAGGCTTTCAAGGACAATTTGAGCCTCAAAGGAGTTTATGCATCTCTTTATCAAAAGTGTTGAGCCCCTACTTTGAGTTTTGAAGGATGAAAAACCATTTTGAACTAAATTATATATGCAAGTTCTGTTAGTATGTGCAGATAAAAGACTAAAGTTCAAAGGATGTCAAGATGAAGCTTATGAAGCTACATCTCGAACATTGCATGAATACCAAGCTTTCAAAAGTTATAGATTTAGGTCTTAGTTTCAATGTAAGTAGTTTTGGATATACAAAATGCACTATGAAGGTCAATATTAGAGAGTTGAGTAAGTTGGATATAATAAGTAACCTCGGTTGCTTATTATATACAACTTTAAGTAAATTGAGTTGACTGGAACAGTTTAGGAACAGTTCTAGACCAATCCTCTTAAGTTTTTGAGTTGACTGGAACAGTTTAGGAACAATTCTAGACCAATCCTCTTAAGTTTACTTCCTAAAATCCGTATTTTTGGAAAGTTTATTTCCGCGTAAAATTGATTTTGAAAATAAACGGATGGAAGGGTTATTGTGCAAGAAAGTTCCTTAAGAATAAAAAGTATATTGTTGAGCGCATAAGCTGATTTTATTTGATTACAAATAAAATCAGTAGCATATATTTTCCATGAAATATTATCCTATTTCCAAGGAAAATATATTATCATGATCTCATACAATATACTTACTAAAGGCTTACTTAAGAGAACTTAATGCACACAAACCCTAACACTTTTGCACGAGCCTTTTACGTGAATCAAAGTTGCAAAAGATCTCTCTCTCTCTAAGAAAGACCTAGCATTATTCCATTACTACACCTAGTTTTTAATTTACTCTCATTCCAAGCATTAAGGCTGTTCTGTAATTGAGAGACAAGGGTTGTCAAGTGAGCAG
The DNA here is from genome assembly GCA_008642245.1 of Bassia scoparia. Classification (NCBI taxonomy): domain Eukaryota; kingdom Viridiplantae; phylum Streptophyta; class Magnoliopsida; order Caryophyllales; family Amaranthaceae; genus Bassia; species Bassia scoparia. The sequence goes on along the minus strand of SNQN01002309.1, from coordinate 10,764 downwards.
GTTGTGAGTTCAATTTTCTAGGGAACTTGGTCATGGATCAAGTTCATTTGAATCACCATAGTTGGGAATATGTTTGTGTAAATGTCATAATCGGATTGATTATATTCTTTTATTAATAAGAGGTGATTAATAAAAGATTGAGTGAGTGGAGGACGTAGACTTATTAGAAGTCAAATCTCATTAAATCTTGGTGTTGTTTATTTCTCGCATTTACTTTCCGCTGCTTAAGGACTAGTTCCTAATTGGTCTCAACAACTAATCGAAAAATTTACAACACTCGTATAATATTCAATTCACCCCCCTCTTAAGTATAATTTGTACTTACAATTGGTATCAAATACTAACTTCTTGAAAGGGTAACACCTAGAGAAGGAAGATAAAGATGACTACTCAAGAAATGACAAACGGAAACGGAGGATCAAGATTGCCTAGGTTCAATGGAACTAACTATCCAGGGTGGAAGATTTGCACGAAGAACTTTATCATTGGCACTGACTATGAGTGCAAGATGATTGACAAAAACAGTCCAAGGAAAGTTGCTGCGAATTCTTATGGCACAGAGAAGAAAGAAAGTGAATACACATCCATAAATCTAAAAACTTTTGAGAAGAATGCCAAAGCCATGTCTCTTCTTCAACAAGGTATTGCTAATAATGAGGCAAGCCGTATTTTAGCATGTTCTACTGCTAAAGAAATATGGGAAACCCTAGAGTTAGCCTATGAAGGAACTAGTGAATACACCCCAAATATGAAACCTTTGATATGAATCGAGATGAAAATATAAGAGATATGTTTATTCGCTTTATGTCTATTATAAATGAACTGAAATCTCTTAGAAAAAACTTCACTAGTGAAGATTTGGTCAGAAAAATTCTAAGGAGTTTGACAAGTAAATGGCTGCCTAAAGTTACTACAATACAGGAGGCCAAGGATCTATCCACCTTGACTGCAGAACAAGTCTTTGGGTCTCTAATGACACATGAGATGTTGGTGGATTCAAAGGAAGAGAGTACAACCAAAAGTCGTGGACTAGCCTTAAAAACCCTAGAGAATGAGGAAGATCTGGACGAGATAGGTCTCATGGCAACAAGATTTAAGAGGAGTCTTAGATCTCAATACAAAGGGAAGTCTTAGAAGAACAAGGGCAACTCGAAGAAGACCAGTACCAACACTAGTTGCTTCATGTGTGGTGAAACTGGACACATGATCAAAGACTGTCCAGTCTTGACAAATGACAAGGGAGGACAACGAGAGAGGAAGATAACTTAAAGAGTCATGCTTGCTGCTTGGGGAGATTCAGACTCAGGTGGTGAAAGCGAGGAGGATAAGGCTCTTGTTTGTGTGGCAACAATGTTGGGAGAGGTAGGCAAGAAACATACCAGTTCTAGAAAGAAAGGTCACATGTGTCTCATGACAGGTTGCAGCTCTTTAGATGAGGAAAAGGTAACTATCTCTGATATGCAAGATCAAATGAGGTAATGTGATAGAGATGAGTTATTAGGTTTTATAGATTCTACTATAGAACAAAATGTTAAAGGTAATGCTGCTTATAAAGCTAACAAGAAATAATTAAGAGAAGCAACACCAAAATTAGACCTAAGTGAATGTCGTTTTGCTGAACTTGAACTTATTTGTACAGAACTGAAAGAAAAAATTTTAGAGCCTGAAATAAGTTTAGATCAGAAGAACATAGAACTTGAGTTTTTAAAACCACAATAAGATTTTACTGGAGAAACTTTTTATCAAAATAGTGACAAAGGTTTTAGTAAACTTAAGGATACTGAAGTAGAAGGAATAAATTTTGAGTTGCTCAAACAGAAGAGTTTTACTCTAGAACATGTTGATTTAATTTTAGCTCATAATTATCTGATTGATGATGTTGAAGAATTGTTCAAAGATTATGTTAAAATGAAAACTTCTCTTGCTAGCACTAGTGGTGCAAATGTTAGTGTCGAAGAATTGTGTTTGGAATATGAGGGTAAGATCAGTGATTTACAATCTGAAATATTCAATTTAAAGAAAAGTATCAACACTGAAGTTACTTCAGGTAATCAAGATGTTGCTATTGATTTTTTACATTTGGAATATGAAGGTAGAATATGTGATCTTCAAGTCGAAATATACAATCTATACAAAGGCAAAAACATTGAGACCACTACTGAACCAGACTTGGAATAGGTTTCAAATCATAAAGATGAGCTTCATAGGGTAGAGTTGGATCTTGCCATTGCTGCAGAATTTAATGAAGCTCAGCTTAAGAAACTTGAAACCAAGGAACAAGATCTGAGTGATTGCCTAAGACAGATGAACAGGTTGCCCGATGCTCAGAGTACTCTAAATATCCTAACCTCTCAACCAGGAAATTCTCAGAGGTTTGGATTAGGGTATACTGGTTCTAGCTCCCAATAGCCACAAAAGTTTGGCAGAGATGGTGCTTGGATTTCTAAATTCAAGCGAGGTAAGTATGTGTTTGCAAAGGACATGCATGTTTGCACCTATAATGGTAAATATGGACAGTCACATGTCCAAAATGTTTAGAGTCCAACAGGTCACGTACAAAATAGGTCCAAAAGGGAAAACATGATAAAACAAAAGCGACAAGTGTGACACAAATCTAGGCTAGAAAGGACAAAACCAAACCAGTTCCAAAGAACAAGGAACCCAAGAAAATCTGGGTTCATAAAACTAAACCTAGATTTGTTTGTGTTGTTTAGAGTAAAAGGAAAACCATATTGGTATTTTGACATTGGCTACTCAAGACACATGTCCGGTGGTAAAAGTCAATTTCTTTCACTCGTAGCCTATGAAGGAGGAAGTGTCACCTTTGGAGATAATAGCAAAGGTTTGATCAAGGGTATAGGTAAGGTCGGTAAGACACTTTCTTAAGCAATTGATAATGTCTATTTCCTTGAAGGTATGTTACATAACCTCTTGAGTGTTTCTCAGCTGTGTGACAAAGGAAATCATGTCGAATTTGAAACCAATCTTTGTCACATAGTGAACACTGAAACAAAGGAACTGGTTTGCAAGGGGTTCAAGCACAATAATGTTTACATAACATTCTTGAGTTAGATTTCTAAGACCAGTGCTACTTGTCTAAGTGTTATTGAAGATGACCATTGGCTGTGGCATATGAGACTTGGACATGTAAGTTTGCCTTTGTTAAATAAATTGCGATCTCAAGATTTGGTTACAGGTTTACGTAACATCAAATTTGCTGTAGATCATATTTGTGATGAATGTGCAAAATGTAAACATGTCAAGTCATCTTTTCAGCCAACGAAAGTTGTAAGCACTACTAAACCATTCGAGCTTGTACACATGGATTTGTGTGGACCCATGCGTGTGCAAGGWAGAAATGGTCATAGTTATGTGTTCGTTTTGGTTGATGATTATTCTTGTTATACTTGGATAATTTTTCTAAAATTTAAAAAATGAAACTTTTGAGAAATTTGAAATCCTAGTAAAACAAGTCCAAATCAAGATTAATCATCAACTAGTCTCTATCCAGTCTAATCATGGTTCTGAATTTGACAATGTAAGTTTTGTAACCTATATCAATGATCATGGTGTAACTCACAACTTTTTCAGCTCCCAGAACTCCACAACAAAATGGAGTAGTTGAGAGGAAAAATCGCACTCTAGAAGAAATGGCAAGAACTATGCTTCTAGAGAGTGGTTTACCTTAAAACTTTTGGGCTGAAGCTGTGAGTACTCCGAGCTATATTTTAAACAGGGTAATGTTGAGACCACTGCTGAAGAAAACTCCTTATAAACTCCTTAGGGGAAGTAAACCAAACATTGCACATTTACGTGTTTTTTGGTGCAAATGCTTTTTACACAATTGATAAGTGCCAAAAATGGTCACATTTAGGCACGTATTCCTTCCTTATTTTGGCCATTTTGTGTGTTTTTGATATCATTTCACTAGCCTTTTGGTTAGATTTCCACTTTGTTATGTTTTGCAAAGCTTTGTTAGTTTTTAGTGGTTTTGTAGGTTTTTCCTTGGTTTTCTCTCCTTTTCTATCCTTGTACACTAAATTACAAGCTTTGTAAGTATTTGCAAGTTTCCTAGATGTTCACATGTTGGTTCTAAGCTTTCCAACTTGTTGGTTTGCTTTTGGTTGCTTTGGATGAGCTTTAAGGCGCTTAAATGTTTGCTCTAACATCTTCTTCAAACCATATCTTTTTGTATACTTTGAATTTGCAGGTGAGGTATTTTGCATTGGAAAGTAGACTCTGAGAGCTTTCCAACAATATATTACAAGCTGCAATCCGAGCGTCCAGGAGATTAAAAGTTATGGTCGTTCGAAGTTCGACAATTCAGCTTGAGGAGTTGCACGCGCGTCCTGGTTCGTCCGCGCGTGTTTGCACGCGCCTGCAGGATGTTCCAAAACTTCCAGAAAAGTTTTTGGCGCTGGTGCGTGTCTTGGGTTTCGCACGCTCGTCCACATGCGCATCCGTGGCCTGCAAGCGCCTCCACCCGCGCCTAGTCGTCCGTGCCTACAGGACCTTCCTCCATTCCAAAAGCATTTTAGGCGTGGCAGCGAATGTCTAGCCTGCACGCGCCTCCTAGGCTCGCACGCGCCCACCTCGTCGGCGCCTGCAACCATTCCAGTAGCATTTTACGCGCATGAGCGCATTCCTAGGCCCACACGCGCGTCTGGACGCGCGTCCCATCTCGCACGCGCGTCCACGTGACACTCCGGATGTTTACTTCTGCACTTTTGATTTGACTTGGAGGAGTCTTGAAGCACATGTGTACTTTAGTAATGGCAATTTTGTAAGTAGTTGAGTTTGTATTTTGGCTTGAGAGAAAACAATAACATAGCATAACATAGAATAGAATAGATAGTAGAATTTCAGATTTCTTTTTCATCATCTTCTTCTTCCTTCAATCCACCATTAGAGAGTAGTTTGAAGCTTTTGTTTTTTCCCTAGTTTTCACAATTCTTGCTCAAATCTTACAAGTCTTATATGCTTTTGACCTAAAATTTCGAGGTAATTGCATTTCTTTGCTTAGATTTCAGTTTTATTGTAGTTTTCTCTTGGATTTGTATGATTTTCGTTTCATGCAATTTTTGTGGGTATTGTTGATACTTGAGGTTTTGATTTCTTATGCTTCTAGTTTGATATCCCTCGTGTTTGTGAATGCTTGGATCATAGTTTTGCTTGTTTTGGAGTAGTTTAGAGTTGTTTTCTTTGATACCCTCTTGTTGTTGAGTTTTCCTTGCTTTAATGGCTTCTAGTTCATCCTTTTCACTTGTTTTTCTTGCTATTCTTGTTGTTACAATGATGTGTGAGTAGTTTAGTAGCTTAGGAGGCTAGTTGTCCCTTCTATAATCCTTACAATGCCAAGATGATATAATTTGTTCTCTCCTATCATCATTTTTGCCTTGATTTGTGATTTCTCAAGCCTTATTGCTATGGATTTGGCCACCCATTTTTTGTGAGGTGAGAGGTGCTTGATTCAACCCTTTGCAAGGGATTGTGAGGTTTGACTTGGGCATTGGTTTGATTCTCGATTGCTCAATACTAGTAAGAACTTGAGGAGACTTGGGTTTGAACTTGTTTTGAGAGGGTTAATTGACTTGGGAGATGATGTTAATCACAATCTCGAAACCATGATTGCATCACCCTATTTGTTAGAGTGAACTCACTTCTTGATTGACATTTCACTTAACTATGGAAGTGACACTAGTTACTCCTAAGTGGTTAGAGTAATGTTTCCCAAAACTTATACAATAGTTTGCTTAGCTAGTTTTAGTTCAATACACTTCAAAGTATGTTTACTTCCCAAGCTAGTGTAGTTTAGATTTAAACTCCTTTTGTTACCTTCCCAGAGGATCGACCCCTTACTCACCTCTATGCTTGGTATAGTTGTTAGTTATCGTATATAATAGTGAATTTGAGAGGACCCGATTAGTTTTGCCCAACGACCCTTCCGGGCCCTTCAAAAATTGGCGTCGTTGCCGGGAGGCGAGGTGTTTAAGTCTTTACAAGTTAGCTTGGGTTTTGTTTGCTTTCTAAAAAAATCCAAAAAGATTTCCAACTTCACTTGAAGTTGATTTTTGCTACATTTCGAGCATCTTTCATTTCATCAAGTAGAGACCCACTCGTTTTTATCCCGAGATCGAAATGACTTCGAGAAGATTGGGAAGTATAGAAGAACGAGTTCTAAAGCAAGTGGAAGAGAGAGATCGTGAAGAAGATTTAATGAGTTGATGAAAGTGAAAAGGAGGTTGAGGATTTTGAGAACGAGGAGTCATGGCAAGGCCAATTAAGATATAGGGACTCCCGCGCTCCTATGCGCGACTAAAGAGATGTGTTACCTAATATAGAGGGAAACTTTGAGATAGGCCGAACTCATCAACTTATAGAATCATGGACCGTTTATGGACTTAAGAGTGAGAACCCCCATAAACCATTGAAAGACTTTGAAAAGTATGTGGACACTCTCAAGGTTAATGGAGTAAGCCAAGATGTATTGAGGCTTAACTTTTGAATTCTCATTTTTGGGGAAACACTGATTGTGTAGAAAAGGAAATCAAAACCTAATCATTGACTACATGGAAGAGACCACCAAAGCATTCCTACACAATTTACGCCCTCATAGGAAAGACGACGGAGATTCGAGCTAAGTTGCAAGGTTAGCCAAAGGATTGATGAGACATTCTCCGAGGCTAGGAGAATTAAGAATATCACAAGGGAGTGTCCACATCACGGTTATCCCAAATGGTGCTCTACCAAACCTTCTATATGGGGGCTCAATAACACAAGCAGAGACTAGTTGGACGCCGGGCGGGAGTTCATCGTGAACAAAAGTGAAGATGAAATAGAGGGCATAATGAGGAAGATGTGGAATCAACATTGCAGGAGGAGAAAGGGCTCCCCCAAGGCAAGCTAAGTTGTACTATCCATGCTCTAGGCAAAAGGAGAAGTAGTTTAAAAACCACTAGAAGGTATCAAGGCCATAGCGGAGAGTCCATTGAGAAGGGGTAGGGCGGGGGGAATCTCCTCCTCTCAAGTGGCTCCACCCACCCTCTTGAAGGGCCAAGGTAAGACCAAACCCCAAGCTTATAATTCAATGCCCCAAGGCATCATGTTTTGCGATTATTGTGGTGCCTATGATCATCTTGTATCTTATTGTCATGTACAAAATGTTTCTTTGATTGATGATTGCTTTGTTGATGAATTGCCCTATGACTATGACTTGGAACAATGTCACTTGATGGGTGACAATGGGGYAAGACCTCGTATGGGAGGCAAACCAAACCCAAATTCTTATGGGCCCATGAGAGCCCCTTACAACCAACCAAGCCAAGGCGGAAATGGCTTTGGTTACCAAAACGTATCCAACTAAAGGGTTTTCAACCTTCAAGGAGGAAACGGGCTTGGTAACCAAAGGCAATTCCCCCGAAGAGGGTTTGGTTATCGAAACCAAAACTTTGTTAACCAAGGTTATGGTTTTGGTAACCAAAACCCCAATCAACAATGGCAAGGAGGGTTTAGGGGAAATGACTCATACTTTGGATATCAAGGGAACAATGGTGGGTATGCTAATCCACAAGCTCAACCCCAAATTCAAAACACCCAACCAAGTGGCTTCTATCAACACCCCAATTACCAAGGGGGCATGCAAGGGCAATATATGGGGCCAAGGGGAAGTCAAGGTCCACCCCATTTAAAAACTCTCAAAATCAATCCCATTTTCAACCTCACACCATTCAAGCCCAAAACATACCAATCATCCAACACCCCCAAGAGCAAGGATTTCATAAGGAGGATAAACAAGAGTTTAGAGCTAAATTGAAAGCTCTTGAGGGGAACATGCCTAACCTTGCCCAACAAACCCCCAAATACATCCAACCCTCACAATCAAACACCTCAAATAATGATGGGGTTCATATGATGAGATCCAAAGAGGATGAGGGAGTTGGTGAGAAAGCGGAGGTGAAAGGTGAGGTTGTGAATGAGCCATTGGRTGAGAAGGTTCAAGAGGAAAGAGCAAATGCATAAGGGACGAGTGTGAAGAAACAAAAAGTTGAGGAGAGTGAGGAGCCTAAGGAGGTTAGAGCGGTCAATAAGGGAGAAGTTGATCGTATGAGTGAAACAGAGGATGAGAAGGTTGAGGCTTTGGAGAGGATGAAGAGAAAGAAGAAGAATAGGAGTGCTAGGAGGGAGAACAAGGTGAAAGAGGAAGGTGAGCCTTAGGGTTATTAGCGAAATGCAAAACCCGGAGAGATTCCTAGACTCCATGTTCGGACAATTGCCAAGAATAGAGCCAAGAATGAGATGCCCAACTTCTCCAAGTTTTTGGGAGAAGGTGAAAACAAGGGGCAAAGAGGTAAGGTCAAACCCAAAGTTGAGTCTCCACGTGAGATTCCGGAGGAGCTCAAAGATCCGGGTACTTTCTCCGTCCCATGTACCATAAACGACATCCTTGTTAAGGAATGTTGAGTTCCCTAGTGTTTTGAGTGATGACAAACAGTTGCAAGAACAGGTACATTGGTTTGCTGAATACAGCTGGTCTGAACAGCTGAGAAAACTGTTCTTGGTCACTTGAAAGAAAGTGACATGTATGCTAACAAGTTATATGTTCAAATTGTTCTATGTGTTTAGCATAGAGGTTTTCCAACTCTCTGAGTAAGAAGGTCCTTCGAGTTAATCTCGTAAACATTCCAATTTGAAAAGAAGATCAAGGGCAAGCTTTGAAGATGTTGAAGAATATGAAGATTAGTTCTAGGTTTAGACTTAGTCTTTATATTGTATTAATGCATGAGTATGGTTGATTGCTTGTATTATTGATGGACATATTATGTGACTTTTCTTGTAGAGTTGAAGACAACTAGACCAGTTGGTTAGTTGTCTTCAACACTACTAGTTGGAAGAACAGTTCTACTGTTCTCACAACTCTGATCACCTTGCTGAGCAAGTAAAAGTTTTTGAAGACTTTCCTAAAAAGAATTTTGGAAACTTCAAGGTGATCTGGTAAGAGTATTTACTTGGGAATATTGTGTAATTGATTTTGTCGAGATAAGTTAACTAGATATTATTTTATCTTGCATAAAATAATATCTTGTAGACTTCCCTAAAATATGCGTGGATTTTTGGAAACAAATATCTCGCATATTATAGGGTTCGACTATGATTAATTGCAAGGCTCTTGCCTATAAATATTCACAAGTATACACTCTTACATATGATTTTTCTCTCCGAGTTTTAAAGAATTATTTTTGAGAGAAGAAAAGTCCTTAGTTTTACATCAAGCAAGCATAGATCATACGAGTCCTTAGTTTTCTCTCCATAATTTCCACTTTTCGTCACACTCTTCACATTTTTCTAGCTCACCAGTATTTTTAGATTATTTTTCTGATTTTCTATATTATTCTATGATTTTTATAAGTTTTATACGCAGAAAATACAAAAAAAATAACAAATACACAAAAATACCCCGGAAATACGTGAACCTTCTAGAACACTCTAGAACTCCTGCTTGGAGAGCAAAGTGTCTAGGTGCGTCGAATCAAGCAAATCACGAATAAAATCGAAGAGAAATCAAATATTTCGTTTTTGGAAAAATATATACGCAAGAGCTTGCGTATATACGCAGAGGCCTGCGTATATACGCAGCTTCCTGCGTATATAACGCAGAGCCTGCGTATATACGCAACTCCCTGCGTATATATGCAGCCCCCTGCGTATATACGCAGCCCTCCTGCGTATATCGCAGGTTTTTTCCCTCACGTGCCTCTTGTGCCTATAAATACGTGCCTGCCTTTGCTCATTTGGACACACGTCTATTCTATCTCTCCCGTCTCTAACTTGCGTATTCATCTTCTCATGCTCTCATACACTCTCTCAAACACTCTAAATACATACGTTCTTGAGTTCTAAGCATCGATTCTGTTTCGATTCAACAATCGATAACAAGTTTACTTCTTGAGATTACTCGCCACTAACACACTCTTTTCTCCATCCTCAATCTAATTAATTAACTATGCGAGTTTCAATCTAATTAACCAAAATGTAAAACTCTTATTTAATTATTCCCTGTAAATATGTAGGAGTGAGCAACGTTTTTTGTTTCGTTCTTTTTTATTTCATTTCATTATTATTATCACTTGTCAGTACTAACGATTTCATATCCTTGTATAGCGATCCAAGGCGGAAGTTCATTCGCACGTTTTTTTTATTATGAACTAATATTGGTTTTGTTTGCAAATTCAGGCGATCCAAGTGGAAGATTCATTTCGCCTCGTTTTTTATTACCAACAACTTTTGTTTGTTGCAGATTCAGGGTAAGATTGTTTGTATATATGTTTTGAAGTTCATATACTCGCATTGTCATGGTTGTACATCATTTGTATATATTTTGCTAAAATAAAGACCGAAATTATGTGAATCACTTTAAAATCAGATTAATTATGGACAACCGTTTTAGGCACCGTTTTTAATTTGATTAACGCAAACTGGTCACAATTTCTAGTTAGGTAGTCTCTTGTGCATTAATAGAAAACACAATTTTCATAGTAATCTTTAGGGTTAGTACGCTTCTTAAGGTGCTAAAAATGTAATTATGTGTATTCAATAACCGTGATGAATGGAATTGCAATGAGACCGAGTAAGAGGCCGCTACATGCGGGCAAATTGGGTTACAGATCTGATTCGTACCATGTCCCCGAACCCACGAACTGTTACTGGATCAGAACGTGGGCATTAATTTGCACCAACGTTTCGGGCGTCCGTGAAACCTTATAGCAC
>SNQN01002308.1:30295-68764 GCA_008642245.1 Bassia scoparia | reverse complement strand
CCAGGCCAATGAGGTAAGGTCTCATTCAAGTCAGCTAAAGTCAAGTCCATTCGAGTGTCTCACTAACCTTTAGTGCAATGGTGTTGATTGACTGAGTGCTACTTGAAAACCGCGGAACGAACCCAGTGTCTACGAGTTCAACCCTTGGTGCTACCATGTTTGCACATGGCCAAAAGTTAAGTTCCATGTCGAATCGACCTGTGATGCAATGCATGTCTTAAGGGTGATCATTCCCTTGCCTATTGACTGACTCAAAAAATGTAAAAAGTGAATGAACGTCGAAATTTGGCTTTCGCCTTTTATTTTTTATTTTCACTTTTTTGTCATTTTTTTTTTTGTTTTTTTTTGTTTTTGTTTTAGTCTCTTTATTTTTTTTTTTTTAAAAAAAAGGCGAAGTTCAAAGTTCCGACGTCCGTTTAAAATTGTATGACCCAACAAAGACGCAACACCTAATGATTCTAGTTTACAAACCACTTCGACATTACGACGGCCTAAGGAATGATCACCTTGCTATATGCGGACTGTTACATGACTCAATGACTTGTTTGTTATGTATGCAAAGCTAGGGTCCTTAGTCTAAAAAGAACGTAGCACGTTGTCACGCTAGCATGAACCCTGTATGCAAAAGAAAAAACAAAAGTCTAGCCACCTAGAGTCAGTTGCTACGATATCGAACGGTCAGTCCGGGTGTCCAAGAGGGTCCCATAGACTAGGCTCAGAATGATCCTTAACACATTCAGCCTGCTGTGATGATCAAAGGAGGTCTAAACCATTATGGCTTTGAAGTGCACGCAGCCGCGCATCATGGTAGGGATGGGAATCAAGCTTAAAGTTGGTTACATAGCTAGTGCACCAGCGCCAATTTGAAGAGAGCCCCCCGATTTTGTCTCAAGTGTAAAAACTACTTATATGACACGTGACGCCTAGAAAAATAGGAAATTCAGTGCCAACGACCTAAGTTTCGTGTAATGCAGGATGCCTAAAATACAATGTCGTCTTAAGGACACTGAAATCGCATAACAATTCGAGTATTCCCACACATCACTAAAGTAATAAGCTTTAGTGTATTCCCCAGTGAAGTCGCCAGAAAACTGTACGGGCGTCGGGGGTCACAGGTCGGACTGGTCCGGTCCCTCTTCTTTTGGGGGATACAATTTAAGGTGGCTCGCTTGTTTGCTAGAATTGAACCTTGCTTTTGCATATGTTGAGTATGCCTGGGTTGTGTGTTTATATTCGAAAATGAGTAAAGCAAGTCGCCACCGCACTTCTTTTGGAAGGTGCGGAACCCGTTTTAAGCCTTGCCTATAATTGCATAAAGCAAGGCAAAGGACTCCATGTCTTGTAGTGCACCAAAGGTCTAGATTAGGGGACAAGGGTAAGTGAAGTAGTGCACAACCCCCCCCCCCCCCCCCCCCCCGCGCATCTAGCGCCTCTACTCAGTTATTGCAAGTCATTGTCCCAAAGACAACAACAAACAGTTTTTCATTTTAAACCCTAAGCATGCAAAATTACTAGGCGGGTTGTTTAACAGAATACTATGCAAATAGTGTCTAGTTTGTTGTGGCATGTTTTGTTAATTCCGTTTTACAGGAGCCTAATGTCGGTTTTCCATAGTTATCTTATTAGGCGTGAAACACGAAACTTACAAGTCTTTGTTAAAGCATATTATAGTTATGAGACAAGCATGCAAGCACTCGTACGAGGAATTTAAAGATATGCCTTAAGGTTGCTTTTAATTTGAATTGTCAAATTTTTTGTTAACCAGTATTACATGAAAATTACATAGAAAGTCGAATTTCTAAACAAGCATGCAAAAGGGGGTTTAGAATTGAGAAGTTGGCCTCAAACGTACCTCGCAACACGATGTCGAAGACCAAGAACGCTGCTTCAGATCCTTAGGAACCCTTGTCGAACCTTTAGAACCCTTGAAAACCTCCTAGATCTATTGCAAAAGAACCTTTGAATGTGTTTTTGTGTGTTTGAATTGTGTTCGAATGTGTTTGAGTGTGTTTATGAGAGAGAATATAAGAGAGAGAGTTGGACGAGTGAGAGAGTGTTCGTCCAAAGTGCAATTCCTCGTGAAATGAATAGGGGGCTCCCGATTTGTAGGCAAGGGTTGAAATCGACCAAAACAGGCAATTTTTGGGCATAATTACGCTTATAACTGGGCGTAATAGCGCACAAAATTCGGCGCAATATTTTCCTTTCCTTGAGTAGTGTGATTGCGATGATATAATATCGTAATATAACCTTACGTGATTTTACACGATAATTATCTAATATTATTGCGATTGCGTCGGATATTATTGCGATATTCGAGATTGCTTTAACTCGAATAGCGAGATTGTAGTAAAATAATATCGTAATATAATCGTATAAAATATATACGTGATTTTATACGATTATAATCGATATTGTTGCAATTGCGGCTGATATTATCACGATGCTCGGGATATTTGGCTTCCTCGGGACGCGTGTCTTGAGGCAAAATATCTCGAGATGGTCCGCTTTGCTCGGCTTTGCGTTTTTGTTTAAGAAATTCATAAATATTAAACCGTAAATTGAAAAATTATGGAAATATATGTAAAAACTGCCTGTCAAAAATGGCGTGTTGTGCTAAAATTTCATGAATTTTGAAATTATTTTCATAATTTAATTCATTATCGCAAAATTAATTAAATTGCTGAAAATTCTCAAAATTGCCAAAAATGCTTAGAAAAATTCAGAAAAATTCCGAATAATTCTAGAAAAATTTTGAAAAATCAGTTAAAATTATTTGAAAATTAAAACTTATTTTTTGAGGTGCTAAATACCTGGAAGAGGTGTCCGGTGTAAGGGAATCTACCTTTTTTAGGGCCTGTTAGGGTCCTAGCTCCCTCGATTTTACTTGTGTGTTACGAGGGGTGTGTTATCATTGGCCATTTTGGTTTAGGGAAAAATTTATGTATCTACACTCATCACCTCCTAAATACTAGCTTCTTCTTCCATGCAGAAAAGTAGGCTCATGCCCATAGAATCAATGATAGGTGGGTTTGTTTTAACAAAATCGTTGACTCTATCTTCGATGAAACCATAGTCCTGAATTTCAAGTCCTGCATATTCTTTGCCATTAGGAGTTCGAAGTGGTTTCCGAAAATCATAACTTGGAATATTCTCTCCATCTCGTACAAAGTATCCATTGAGAGTGAGCTCGTAAGGAGGAAATCGAGGGCTGATTGTTTGGCTCATTCTTCTTCATAGAAGTGTACTTCGATGCTTGCTCTTTCATTTCCTTCTTAGTAGGAGAATAACCTAATCCAAACTTATTCTTTTTTGACAAATCAAAAAGAGAATGAGGATGCTCCTTGTAAATTCTAAGGCCATTCCTGGAAAGTAGCCTTGTTTCTTGAGTATGGTATGGATAGTGAGGTTAGCATCGCAAGGATATTCGTTGATCATGGAAGTGGAAATCCCCAAAGTCCCTCATCTTCATCATCATGTTAGACTTGTAAGGTAGATTTAACTATTGCTTGAATCTTCATAGGAGAAGTATCAATAACTACTAGAGTGCCATAGAGATGTAACTTGACCTTTTGATGATAGCATGAGGCAACAACGCCTAACTCATGTAGCCAAGGTCGTCTAAGAAGTAGATTGAAAGAGGTTCTAACATCCATCACATGGAATTTTGTTCGCTTCTTTACTGGGCCAGTAGAAACATTGAGCCAAACGAGGCCTAAAGCTTGCCTCTTTTGAAGGTTTCCCGAAGGTACTCAAGAGGGGGGGGGGGGTAAATTGAGTGCCTATAAAAAAATTTCGATTGTATATTGTTTTAGTAGAGTAGACTAGTTGGACTGGTCTCGCATCGGAATAAGTGTTGAATAGTACGTAGAATAATATCGAGCAATAATAATAAAGACTCACAAATTTAACGAGGTTCACCCAACTCTAGGCTACGTCCTGCTACCCCAGTTACTTTTAATAAATCTACTATGAAATAACAAAGCAACCCTCACTCACAATGTATGTGAACTCAAACACACAATATCACCCCACACTCAACCCAAGTGTGCTAAATCACTCAATTTCTTTGTGTACACGTGTGTATGAATTGTACTTGCTTGACCTAAGCTTTAGACTTTTTCTCTTTATTTCTTTCTCTCAAAAATACACCTTTTAAGAATGTGGAGACAAGAAGTATTTTTGTGAGTCTATATGCATGGATATTTATAGCCAAAGGCCTAGCAATTACTAGTGATGCAACCCTAGAATATAGGAGATAAATAAAGATATATCTACTCCCTATATTTTAGGAAAGTCCCATAAGATATTATTCCATACAAGATGATATAATATCTTACGTTACTTTAATTGCATCTCATGTAATTACCATACATCCAAATATATATTCCTACCAGATCATCTTTGAAGTTTCAATAAAACCGTTTTAAGAAAAACTTTCCAAAAAATATTTTTAAGAAAACTTTTCAAAAATCTTTTCTTGCTCGACAAGATGATCCGCGTTGTGAGAACAGTACAACTATTCTCCCAACTGGTAGGGTCAAAGTCAACCAACCAACTGGTTTTGTTGCATTCAACTCTAAGAGAGAAAGTTCAAAGCCTAATGCCATCAACCAATAATATAAGCACTCAACAAACAAATTTATGCACTTATACAACAAGACTATTGCACAACACATATAGCTAATTGCACTTTCCTAGAACTAATCTTCTTTGTTCTTCAACTTCTCGAAGCTTCCTTGATCTTCATACTAAGCTTGATCTTCCCGAGTCTTCCTCGAAGGACTTTCTGCTTCAATAGTTGGAATTCCTGTATGCCAAACACATATAGCTAATTGCACAACACAACTAGTTAGCATACATGTCACTATCTTTCAAGTGATCAAGAATAGTATCTCAGCTGTTCAGACTAGTTGTATTCATCATACCAATGTACCTGTTCTTGCAACTGTTTGTCATCACTCAAAACACTAGGGGACTCAACAAATTCCCCCTTTTTGATGATGACAAACCCTGTGACAAGTTACTGTAAACAATAAATTATATACAAAAACAACTCTAACTCACTGGGACTATTTTTTGTCTTTTTCAATTTTTCAATTTTTTTTTATTTTTTCGACTCTAAGTTAAACAACCAACTAACTTGGTTATTTCCTAACAAGGCAATAAAACAAACATCCAGCCTCATATTCTTTAAGAGGATCATCTAGATGTGACTCAAACTATATTAAACTACAACTATACTAAACTTACTCAATCTAAGCTAGACAAAGGCTTCCAGAACTTCTAAGTGTTTTCCCCCTTTTTCGCTTCATTAAAAAGCATTCACATAATTAATAACATGCACAAGTTATCGTTTTCAACCAAACGGTAGCATCAACTACCAATTTATACCATAATCTGCATAAGCTTGTTAGTTTCACAATTCACAATCCCAAAACAGAATAAACAGGCTGAGCAATAGTTCAGCAGAGTTAAACATGAACCAAATTACATCAATAATGTCTTGTAAAATGGCATAGAAAACAGATAACCAAAAGCAGTTCATAAGATAGGGGGAGGGGAACAAAATCTAGAACAAATCATCACTCATTATCATCATCCTCTTCATCCTCCATCTTGTCCTCTGAAGCATCAAGATCAGAACCTTTATCACCATCATCATCTTCAGGTTCCTCATAATCATTATCATCATTGTCTTCCTCATCCCGACTTTCATCTGCAGAAGAGTGGGTGGATTCCTCGAGGTCAATCTCTTCATCTTCCTAAGACTACTTTGCAACTGATCCCTTAGCAACAGAACCTTGACCAGTAGCAGCAATAGATGTCTGTCCAACAGCAGCAAAAACAATAGTCTGAACAGTAGGAGTGGTCTCAACCTTCTGACCAGTACCAACAACTACCTATCTTGTAGTTCCCTCAGCCTTCATCCTTGCAACCCAATCTCTAGTCTCATTCAACTTATCCTCCAAACTCCCTTGCCTCTCAGTGAAGGAAGTGGTCAAGCCATGCACCATTTTCACCAGCATTTCCAATGTCTTATCCTATTTTTCAATCTTCTCAAACAGTGGATTTAGATCAGTAGATGTATTGATCTCCCCTACTTTTCTTCTCTTTGCAGCAGGTTCCTTTTTTTCCTGGTTTACTGGTGAGTATCCAACATTGCACAGCTTGTCACCCTTAATGTCCAATCCCTTTTGGCGCAGAATCTTCATAAAGAATTTCTGTGTAGGGATGGTGTCACCACTGAGAGTGTGACCTTCCTTCATCAAGATTACTAACTAAACTCATATCAGGATTTTGAAACAAATTAGCATAAAACTCCTTCACATGCTCTACAAAAGACTTCTTAACAATCCTAATATGATTTAGCCATTGAAGAAACATATATACGCACATCTTTGCCATAAACATTACTAACTAAACTCATATCAGGATTTTGAAACAAATTAGCATAAAACTCCTTCACAGGCTCTACAAAAGACTTCTTAACAATCCTAATATGATTTAGCCAACCCTGAATTTCTAACTGTTGTTTGACTTCAGACAACGCAGGAATATCCCAATAACCTTCTTCACAACCACAACCAGACATAACAACTTTCTTAGACGACTGAACAGTAGAAGGAGAAGCAACACTTTTACCTTTAGCTGACCGAGGAACAGGTGCCTTCCTCTTGGTTCCCTTGGGGGTACTAGTGTACTATTTTGCTTCCTTCATCGCCTTTTCTTTATCCTCAATCTTGACCATTGAACCTCGAGTGGACTTCCTTAATACAACCCCTGTAACTCCAGCACCCTAAGTAACTCCAACAACCTGAGAGCCAATCTCAACCACTTCATCATCGTCACCCTTAGCTTCCTCTTCCTCATGATCCTCTGGAGGCTTCAAAAATTCGAACTCAAGAACCTTTGCAAGATTCTTGGCAGCAGAACCTTGTTCCCCCTCAATTTTCTCAACCTCAGTTGGTTTTGATTCCAATCTAGGGTTTTGAGCTGAGAGAGAAGTGAGAGTAGATTCCGCAATTTTAGGGTCTGTGGAAGTAGTGGGTTGTGATGGTAATGTAGGTTGAGGAAGTGGTGGAATTGTAGTTTGAGGTGGTGGTGAGGTGATTTGTGGTGGTGAAATCGGTACTTGAGGTGATGGTGGAATTATGGGCTGGTTTTGTCGTGGTGGAGGTGGTTGCATGGTACCAATTGCTTGACTAGTTGTAGAATCAGTAAACCAATGTTCAAGTGGTGGTGGTATTTGAAGTGGAGGAGCTGATGAGGTGGTTTTTGTGGTGTTGGTGGTTTCAACTGAGGTTTCTGACTTCTCAGTCGGAACAATGACCTCCGATTGAGAGTAATTGCTTTCTTTCCTTTCTCCTTACCCTTTCCAGTAGCTTTCTTCCCCATTCTCACTGAACTTTTCGGATCAAAATTTCACGCAAACCGAGGTAATGCTTTTAGACAGAGAGAGAGGCGAAAGCTTTTGAAAGATGAGTTTCTGAATTGTGATGATCAAAGCAGAAAAACAAAGAGTGGATATATATATCCCAACTAAGCTGATTTTATGCCAAAAATACGAAATTTGAACTGCATAAATATCCCAACTAGCGTCAGTTAAGGATAGTCAATTAATTCTTTCCAAAACCATGAATATTTGGCAAGAACATATACGTGACCATCTACTGTTCTCCTGTACTGTCGTATCACCCCAAACAATTCACCTGTTCTAGGCAACTTAGTTCACTTCACCTGCTCATGCTTCATAATGGCTCAAATAGTATCAACAAAGTTATGTGCAATATATACATCTATGAACACTAATCTAGCCAATCATTGGGGGTCAACAAGAAGAAGCCTTTCACCTAAATCTAACTAAACCTAACAAGAYTCTTAACCTACAAAAAGACTCTCTACACAATGTCTTTGTGAAGATATCAGCAAGCTAATCTTCACTCTTACAAAACAGCATCTCCACATTACCTCTTTCCACATTATCCCTAAGGAAGTAGTGTCTGATTTCAATATGCTTTGTCATGGAGTGCTGCACAAGATTCTTAGCAATGTTAATAGTACTTGTATTATCACAAAATATTAGAACACAATTAATAATACACCAAAGTCTTTCAACTGACTCTTTATCCACAACAGCTGGGAACAACAAGCTGCAGCAGCTATGTATTCAACTTTTGCATTGGACAAAGCAACTGAGTTTTGCTTCTTTGAACCCCAAGAGATCAAACATGATCCTAGAAGTGTGCCATACTGTAGGGCTTCGCCCCGCCTTAGGGGGGCGTGACCTCAGCTTCTGTGTCATGAATTGAGCCATGGAATCCGCATGTGAATGCGTTGGGGTGTGTTGTTGAATTGAGGGATCGCCACCGTGCCTATATAGGTATTCACGGACGCCCGAAACATTGGTGCCAAACTAGTGGCCTCACAAATAGGTCCAGTAACCAAAGTGTGGGTTCGGGGACATGGTACGGATTGAATCAGTAACCCAATCCGCCCGCATGTAGCGGCCTCTACTCGGTCTCATTGTAGTTCCATAAATCATAACAATTGAATTCAAAGAGCCTATTGAATTGATCTTGAAAGCGCACTAATCTAATATTATTAGGTGATTGCATTATGTACAAACCAAGACTTCTACAATGGACAAGGCGATCGCTTGATTGTTAGTCAATATTAATAAGGTGCCTATAAACCGTCGTCCATGATTATCTGACTTTAATGTGACAAGCGATTAATTCCGGTCTTGTTTAAGCAATATATACAAGTGTGATAGAATATACATATATATACAAGACATGAAAACAAAGGTTAGTAAGGCATGATAATACATATGTGTGTC
Source organism: Bassia scoparia (assembly GCA_008642245.1). Classification (NCBI taxonomy): domain Eukaryota; kingdom Viridiplantae; phylum Streptophyta; class Magnoliopsida; order Caryophyllales; family Amaranthaceae; genus Bassia; species Bassia scoparia. Next base: position 59,922 of record SNQN01002308.1, on the reverse strand, counting down.
CTTCTCACCTTGCACTGCAAATACACAAATCGTTAAAGCAAAAACTAAAGAGACGTCCTTTGATCGAATTGCTAATCAAGACAAAGAAACATGTTAGTATTGACAATAACGATACGCATAATAATGAATTGTGACAAGATGATGATAATAATAATAAGTGTTAATGAAAACGAATTTGAAAACATGAGTGACAATCCTACATATTTACATGAATCAATTAAAAGGTGAGTTTCTACATTGTTTTAATTGAATTAAAACTCATAATAATGGTTAATCAAATTAAGAGAGACAAAAGGAATTAAAAAAAAGAGTGAAAAAATATGTTTTTGGTGAGTAATCTCAGATTTATACCCTTTTTTTTCGCTTGTTGAATCGAACAGAATCGATGCTTTGAATTAAAAACGAATGTGTAATGTGTTTAGAGTGTTTTAAGAGAGAGAAGAGAGAGAGTAGACGTATGTCTCGGGAATTGTGTGTGTGAAGTCTTGGACTGAGCAAGGCAAGGGTGTATTTATAGGCACGAGGCAAAACGAGGAAGCTAAAACCCTCGTATATACGCTGCATATGAGCGTATATACGCTGCCTTCCTGCGTATATACGCTCATATGTAGCGTATATACGCTGCAACTTTCCATAAGAATTTGGCAATTGAAGCTGCGTATATACGCTGCAAGTGGTGCGTATATACGCTCCTGATCAGCGTATATACGCTCCATTTCTGCGTATATACGCTCCATTTCTGCATATATAATTTTCCAAAAATCTGAAATATTTCAATTCGAATAAATCTTTGCCATATGTCTCGATTTTCTGAGATTGCGGATTATTCTAGACGCCTCCTTTCGCAAGAAAGTACGTTTCTAGAACATTCCGCGTATTTTCTAATTATTCACGTATTTCTGCGTATTCTGCGTATTTAAACATTGCAAAATTCATAGAAAATCATAGAAAAATCAGAAAAATAATTTAAAATACTGGAGGATTCGGAAAAATGTGACGAACATGATGAGAAACAAAAAGCATGAGAATCGCCAGCGTAACTTGTTTGAAAACCTTTGAGAAAACCGAAAGAAAATATTTTTGCCTTGTATTTGACTGTCAATAGTTCGAGTACGACCTCACGATATTCCAACTTTTGTGAGTTCAAAGCATCTTTTCTGAGTCAAAACAATCGCGAGACGCGGTATGTTTCATCACGGATTACTCATTTGAGACACATTTAGGTTCTACAGAACCCCCCACTTTGACTGAGTCTGGAGAGACGTAAGTCTCGTAAGACGAAAGTCAAAGTATTCGATTCGGGACAGAAGCAACTCAAGACGTTCTGCGACCCTGAGTTACCCTTTTCGCCGGTACCTGCAAAAAAAGGTTAGTTTTACCTGTAGCCGTGTCCCGTGCGGTCTGAGTCCTCGAGCGATCATTCTTCGTTCGGCTGACTGGGAGAAATGCAGACGCATCCCATGCTTTCCAGAGAAAATGAGCATTGACTTGAAAATGATAGCCCTAATTCAGATTAAGACACCTTGGTGACGACATAGGTCTGTTTTATGTCTAGCGAGATTTCATGCAATGTTGACCTGTAACTGTGACCTTGAGATTTAAAAAGGGCGAGAGAGCCATTGAATTTGAATTTGAAAGAGTCTTGTCTAGGTCTGGTTCTAGACATAATTTGAGAGAGTCATTGAATTTGAAAGGGCCTTGTCTAGGTCTGGTTCTAGACATGATTCTGAGAGAGTCATTGAAGGAGTCTTGCCTAGGTCTGGTTCTAGACATGGTTTGAGAGAGTCTTTGAAGGAGTCTTGTCTAGGTCTGGTTCAAGACATGATTTGAAAGAGTCTTGTTTAGGTCTAAATCTAGACATGATTTGAATGAGCCTTTGAAAGGGGCTTGTCTAGGTCTGGTTCAAGACATGATTTGAAAGAGCCTTTGAATTTGAAAGGTCTTGTCTAGGTCTGGTTTCTAGACATGATTGAGAGAGTCTTGTCTAGGTCTGGTTCTAGACATGATTTGAATGAGCCTTTGAATTTGAGTGAGCATTGTTTTAGGCCTAATGCTAGAGGCGAGGTAAGTGACCTAAGTCTGGATTGAATGTGTCAACTGGTAATTGGAAGGAGAGATGTGCCTAGTTCAGGATTTAGGATCACCTCGAGGGTGACATAGGTCTGGTTTTATGCCCCTAGTTCTTGAAGGATCGGTACGGTTTGGTTCGAAACCGAAAAGTGACATATCTAAATCTGGTTAAGACATAAAAGGACGATACTAGAGTCTAATCCTAGTACCAAGTGCCAATTGAAGAGTGTCATTTGAAGAGTGACTTAGAGAAAGTGACATTTGGACGAGACCATGGGTTGACTCGACGTGACTTGACTTAACATTGGCAAGACAGTGACTTTGATTGGAAGAGACAGGGTCCAAAAGTGATTTTCAGGATTTCCACTTGATAGCAAAAGACTTGAACACGTAATAGGGCCTTAGGAGACAAGAAGCCCCCAACTGGAAATTAAGGAGCCATGATGACAACGACCCCCAGCGAGACTTTGAGACAACGTGGTTTACGGCTTAGAGTCAACATAGGAGAGTAGATGGATAAGTTCCCCAACAAGATGTACTAACCCAAAGGTCAGGTGGCTTTACTTCTTAGGGATTGAGTCAATGAGTCCTTGAAGTGACCAAAGGATGGGCTATGGTTCGAGAAAATAAAAAGGGTCAAATTTGTTGGCTAAGGTCAAAGATGTGGCTAGATGCGAGGTGGCTAATGATGTAGGTTCAAGTATGAGTCTATGTCAGGTTCTAGATTGGCAAAACCATTATCAAATTCTTAGCAAGTCAAAGCACTCAAAAGCTCAAATGATTTAATGTTAATGCGGTCGAACCTCGAGAAGAGGCTTCCTACGTATCCTACGGAATCAGACCACCTAGTTCTGATGTGATTTGGACAATGCCTCGTGTGAGAGGCTTTTGTGGTTTAATGTGAGGCTGTGGTTTGAGGGTTGAAAAAGGCTTGATGTTTATGAAGTGAACCCACGGTGCGCAGTGTGCTTTTTGGACTCTTGCTTTTTATTTGATCTGGCTTTGAGTTTTGGATTTGCAATGGATTTTGACATTGATTTGCATTTGTGATGACTGACATTGAACTTTGATTTTTTTGCTTTTTCCGTTTTGCCCATTCTTTTTTCTTTTGTTTTCTTTTGCACGTGTTTTCCTACGCACCGTTTGTCAAAGGGTTAGGTAGATTTGGGTGATGAAAGAAAGATAGGCTAAATGATAGTGTTTGTGGCTCAAAGGGTTGCAAGGATTTTGATTTGATGTGACAAAGGGAATGGAAGGAGGGGTCATTTTGTGGAGCTGTGAAAGAAGGCCTCTGTTGACATTGTTCAATTTCAATAATTAAATCAGTATTAGATCAAACCATTGTGGCCAATGAGTGTTGAGACTTGCATAGAATAGAAAATAATATTGTCAAAAACAAATGAGTCATTGAAGTACACGGCTTATTGTATAGGAAGAGACTACATAGACTCAAGGGACATGAATTGAAAGGGACATATAGCTAGGACTAGGACTCTATGACTCAAACTAGAGAAGCCGCGCAGATCGATTACCCACGCCTTGGGTGACTCATGAGGCTTTGATGGTAGTGGTGTTTGATGTTTTCCAGTTGGGCCAAGAGTATGGGATTAGACTGTTTTTGTGGATGATGGAGGGTCAAGAGACATGGGCCTTTTGTGGAGGTAGGATTGTTTGACTTCTTGTCTCTTTGGGCCTATCACGGGATCGTGACTGAAACTCCGACTTAGTGGACTCGACACTGGTTTTGAAATGGATAAAGCTTGAGTGTTGATTTTGAAATGGATTTGAGAACTGGACTTGAAAGTAGACTTGAATGGGCTAGACCTAAATCTGATTTAAGGTGCTAGACTCGAGAAAGATTCAAACCTAAGATGGGCCTATTTCAGAACTAAGGACCTCTTAGACCTACGAGCCACTTGAAATGAATGGGCCTAGCCTTGAATCAAAGTTCCTAGTTGATGGTCTATGATCGAACCTAGTTCAGTTTTAAGGTCTTAGATTGAAGTTGAAGCGAACCTAATTCAGATTCAAGGCTCTTGGGTTGAACCTAATTCAGATTTAAGGTGGGTTCTTGAATTAAGAATTGAATTGAACCTAATTTAGGTTAAGGTTCAAAAGTCGAATCTAAGTCAGATTTATGATTCTTGATTGGAATCGAACCTAAGTCAGATTCTAGGTCGAATGGAGTTGAGATTGATTTGAAATGGCCTAATGGATCGTCAAACTTCATGTCTTGAACCATAAGATTAAGAGACTGGGCTTAGTTGGTGGTTAAGAATTTGGACTGAATGAAGAGCAAATCACAAGTTAACAAGCACATTGATTGACACACAGCCTAATTTTATTCACTTAAGGTTAGGATCTAAGTGAACTATAGGTCGGCTTGGTTAAGTCTGATAGTGTTACCATGCCTAAGAGTAGAGCTGGGTCCAATTTCACCACCACAACATTGGTGATGTATGGCCGAGATACCCCTTATATACACGCATCTAGTAACACGTGCATACGCGGCATGGGCGGGATAGGACTTACCTTAGCCATGTGATCCATTAACCACATGCAACCAAGATAAAATCCCCCCTAAGGTGATCTCGAGCATAGAACATGCCCATATTGAGACCAAGGTGCCTAGACATGACCCTATTCGAAGGTCACAAGCAAAATCAATGATTATGAATATTGACAGGCTTGTCGCGTACCTATCAAAAATAACCTATTAAAACTAACTAATGTAGCTAGGTGGAACAGGGTCGAATCCACAAGGAAGCAACAATTAATTATTAACTAATTATAAAGCATCTAGATTAGTAAAAGAGCCTTTGATTGATTATATTGACTACTACTAATGAAAGCAATGAATTAAATAAAAATAAACTATAATAGACTAAAGTCTAGGGCTATTCACTATAGCAGTAATAATGACAGCAAATTGGCATCAACAATTCATAACATGCATAATCAAACAGGAACAAAGCTCTCTCGAATCAATTGAACCATAGAACTACTCCTAACCGTATCTCTCGACCTAGGAAAGTCTCATTCTACCTATTGATGTTGATCTGTTCTAAGTCTCAATCGCTAGATCTAGAGACTTGTGACTAATCAGATTAAGCAATTAAGTCGGGCCCTACGAAATTGATTAACATGAATAACAATCTAATAGGAATTTGATTAAAAGCCAAGCCATGAATTGAATCAACCAATTATTAATCAATCATATATGCTATAGATCCCCAATCGCTCTAGAAATTAGACTACTCGCTCGTAATTAAATTAAACATGATGATTGTAATTGGGAAAGACATAATCAAAGTAAAGAATAATTAAAAGCAATAATAAAACCTAGAATAATTGAAAGTAATAACAAGAACCTAAAAATAATTCAAAACTATAATCAAAGCATAAACAATTAAAAGCAATGAGAAAAAATTAAGAAGAAAATAATTACCAAAGAATGATTGCAATTGATGAATGAATGAATGATTTTTATTGAAAGTGCAAAAGTTAGGGTTCTTGACAACAATACGTAATTGGGATTTTTCTCTCCTTGAAATTAATTATGGAATAAAAAGATTAAAAGATAGATAACAAATTATGATTTTCCCTTAAATACTCCCTAAAAAACTAAGATAGAAAAGCTTGCTCCTAATTACAAATATGCCATTACTAAAAACCCAGCAAGGAAAGCCAGATAATCAATAAAAACGAGCCCCAACCGATCGGATTAATGAAAGCCGATCGGTTCGCGACAGGTTCGCAGCAGATTCGCAGGCTATCTTGCGAAGGCCATAACTCGAGCTCTGATGGTCCAAATAAGGCGTGCGACCTATCAAATCAAAGCTCTCGAAGTCTAGTTTCCAATGCAGTTGGAATCGCTCCAATCCGACGTACAAAACTTGACTTGTGTCAGAAGAGTGAGCATGTGTCAAAATCGATGCTCTGCAACGATCAATCTCCACGTAGCTCCAATCTAACTCCTTGCTACTTCTCCTAAAGCTCCGTAGTACTCGAAAATGAGTCCAAATCCATCCAAATCAATGAAAGAAACCTGAAACTCACTTAAACACTGAACAACAATTAGTAGCAAAGACGGCCTTAAAAAGGCCAAAAACCATTCAATTAGCAAGAGAATGAGGGGAAAAACCATATATCTATACACTACATCAAATATGGAACTACGAGACTTTCAAGTCTGTCACTCACCAAATGGTGATTATCCCCAGTGAAGTCGCCAAAACTGTAGGGCTTCGCCCCGCCTTAAGGGGGCGTGACCTCAGCTTCAGTGTCATGGAATTGAGCCATGGAATCCGCATGTGAATGCGTTGGGGTGTGTTGTCGAATTGAGGGATCGCCACCGTGCCTATATAGGTTATTCACGACGCCCGAAACATTGGTGCCAAACTAGTGGCCCCACAAATAGGTCCAGTAACCAAAGTGTGGGTTCGGGGACATGGTACGGATTGAATCAGTAACCCAATCCGCGCATGTAGCGGCCTCTACTCGGTCTCATTGTAGTTCCATAAATCATAACAATTGAATTCAAAGAGCCTATTGAATTGATCTTGAAAGCGCACTAATCTAATATTATTAGGTGAGTTGCTATTATGTACAAACCAAGACTTCTACAATGGACAAGGCGATCGCTTGATTGTTAGTCAATATTAATAAGGTGCCTATAAACGGTCGTCCATGATTATCTGACTTTAATTGGACAAGCGATTAAATTCCGGTCTTGTTAAGCAATATATACAAGTGTGATAGAATATACATATATATACAAGACATGAGAAACAAAGGTTAGTAACATGATAAATTACATATGTGTGTCCTTCTCACCTTGTCACTGCAAATACACAAATCTTAAAGGCAAAAACTAAAAGAGACGTCCTTTGATCGAATTGCTAATCAAGACAAGAAGAAACATGTTAGTATTGACAATAACGATACGCATATATAATGAATTGTGACAAGATGATGATAATAATAATAATAAGTGTTAATGAAAACGAATTTGAAAACATGAGTGACAATCCTACATATTACATGAATCAATTAAAGGTGAGTTTCTACATTGTTTTAATTGAATAAAACTCATAATAATGGTTAATCAATTAAGAGAGACAAAAGGAATTAAAAAAAAGAGTGAAAAATATGTTTTTGGTGAGTAATCTCAGATTATACCCTTTTTTCGCTTGTTGAATCGAACAGAATCGATGCTTTGAATTAAAAACGAATGTGTAATGTGTTTAGAGTGTTTTAGAGGAGAGAGAGAGAGAGAGAGAGAGAGAGTAGACGTATGTCTCGGGAATTTGTGTGTGAAGTCTTGGACTAAGCAAGGCAGGGTTGTATTTAGAGCACGAGGCCAAAACGAGGAAGCAAAAACCCTGCGTATATACGCTGCATATGAGCGTATATACGCTGCCTTCCTGCGTATATACGCTCATATGTAGCGTATATACGCTGCAACTTTCATAAGAATTTTGGCAATTGAAGCTGCGTATATACGCTGCAAGTGTGCGTATTACGCTCCTGATCAGCGTATATACGCTCCATTTCTGCATATATACGCTCCATTTCTGCATATATAATTTTCCAAAAATCTGAAATATTCAATTCAGAATAAATCTTTGCCATATGTCTCGATTTTCTGAGATTGCGGATTATTCTAGACGCCTCTTTCGCAAGAAAGTACGTTTCTAGAACATTCCGCTGTATTTTCTAATTATTCACGTATTTCTCGTATTCTGCGTATTTAAACATTGCCAAAATTCATAGAAAATCATAGAAAAATCAGAAAAATAATTTAAAAATACTGGAGGATTCGAGAAAAATGTGACGAACATGATGAGAACAAAAAGCATGAGAATCGCCAGCGTAACTTGTTTGAAAACCTTTGAGAAAACCGAAAGAAAATATTTTTGCCTGTATTTGACCTTTGCTCAATAGTTCCGAGTACGACCTCACGTATTTCAACTTTTGTGAGTTCAAAGGCATCTTTTCTGAGTCAAAACAATCGCGAGACGCGGTATGTTTCATCACGGATTACTCATTTGGGGAGACACATTTAGGTGTCTACACATACCTGATGTACTTTTCCTATCAACAAGATATCCTGCAGAGTCTACATCTATGTACCCGACCAGTTCAATTGTACTACCTCTTGGGTACCACAAACACAGATCAACTGTTCCTACCAAGTACTTGAAAATTCTTCTCACTGCTTTCAGATGTGTCTCCTTGGGGTTGCTCTGTAATTGAGCACACAACCCCATAGAGAACATGATATTAGGTCTGCCAGCAGTGAGGTACAATAGTAAGCCAATCATACCTTTGAACAGTGTGGCATCCACAGTTGTTCCTCTTTCATCTGCATCCAACTTAGTAGAGGTGGGAATAGGTGTGTCATATGCCTTACTGTTCTGCATTCCATACTTCTTCAGTAGCTCTTTCAAGTACTTCTGTTGGTGGATCATTATTCCTTCATCTGTTTGCTTGATCTGCAGCCCAAGGAAGTACACTAGTTCTCCCATCATGCTCATCTCAAATTCACTCTACATAAGATCAGCAAACTCATTACATAGCATCTGATTAGTTGCACCAAATAATATATCATCAACATAAATCTGTACAACAAGTAAATCAGTGCCCCTTGTTTTGATAAACAAGGTCTTGTCCACTATTCCCCTTTTATAACCATTCTCCATCAGAAAATTTGACAATCTTTCATACCAAGCCCTAGGAGCTTGCTTAAAACCATACAAAGCCTTGTCCAACTTATACACATGGTTGGGGAACAGTGCATCCTCGAAGCCTGGAGGCTGCTCTACAAACACTTCTTCTTTCAAGTAGCCATTCAGAAAAGTTGTAGTCTTAACATCCATTTGAAACAATTTGAAATTCATGTGAGCAGCAAAAGTAATCAATATTCTTACGGTTTCAAGTCTTGCAACTGGTGCAAAGGTCTCATCATAATCAATGCCCTCTTGTTGATTGTAACCTTGCACAACAAGCCTAGCTTTCTTTCGGATTATTGTACCTAGGTCATCCAATTTGTTTCTGAAGACCCATCGAGTACCTATTACTTTTCTACCTTCTAGACAAGGCTCAAGATGCCAAAAACTGTTCCTCTGGAACTAGTTTAACTCATCTTGCATAGCCAAAACCCAATCAAGATCAGAGAGTTCCATTTTATAGTCTGTTGGTTCTCCACTAGACAAAAATGAGTAGAATGCACAAAAGTTTTGATAAATAGACCTCCTAATTTGAATACCCTTATTAATATCACACAAAATCAAATCAGTAGGATGCGAGGACTGATATTTTTAACTTTTAAAACCTATATTCAATTGCGCATTCTCTCCAACATTACCACTAGGCATATGTTACCCCTCAGCGATAGTATGCAAAGTGTTTTGCTGTTGGTCTACTACCTGATTCTCAGTGGAGTCAACCTAATTGTTGATAGTTCCCCCTGAGTCATTTGCCTGTACACCGTCTTCATGTGGATTTTCCTCTGCAACTTCATCTTCAAATGTATTACCAGACTCTCCATCACCAATTGGTAGTGGACCAGTAGGTGAGTCTGGTTCCCTTACCTGTGCATCATCTCGACCAGCGAACTGTTCTCCCGTGAAATCCAATAAGCCTATAATATCATCATCTGTAACCTGTGGAATCTCAGAGAACATGTTATATTCATCAAAAATCACATGGACACTCTCCTCTATACATAAGGTCCTCTTGTTAAAGACCCTGTAAGCCTTACTCTCTGTGGAGTATCCATGGAATACTCCCTCATCACTCCTAGGGTCAAACTTATCCAATTGTTCCTTCCGATTGTTATGCACATAAAACTTACAACCAAATATTCTCAAGTGTGCAATGTTGGGTTTTCTTCCCCTTATGAGTTCATAAGGTGTCTTCTTCAGAATGGGACGAAGCAGCGCTCTGTTTAGAATGTAGCATGCTGTGCTTATTGCTTCTCCCCAGAAACTCTTAGGGAGACCACTTTCAATGAGCATTGTTCTGACCATCTCCTCTAAGGTTATGTTCTTCCTTTCTACGAATCCATTTTGTTGTGGAGTTCTCGGAGCTGAAAAGTTGTGACTTATACCATTGTCCCTGCATTAGATACTAAAACTTGCATTTGCAAATTCAATACCATGATCAGATCTTACCGCGACCAGTGAACAGTTCAACTGGTTCTGCAACTGTTTTACTAACACCTCAAACTCCTCAAAGGTATCATCTTTGGAAGACAAGAATAGAGTCCAAATGTAAAAGGAGTAGTCATCAACTATAACACATACATACTTGTATCTGCTCCTGCTCTGCACGCGCATAGGACCACACAAATCTATGTGGATTAGTTCAAGTGGTCTGCTTGTACTGATCTCTCTCTTTGGCTTAAAAGATGATTTGACATGCTTTCCTTTGGCACACTCTAAAGAAACTCTATCCACCACATACTTAATGTCTDGCAAGCCAACCACTAAGTCATGGGTTTTGAGTTTGTTCATTAGTGTAAGACTAGCATCCCCAAACCTTTTATGCTATAGCCACTGATTCTTTTCATCGACAGCACTCAAACAAATGGACTTGTCCTTGGGGATTTGATCCAAGTATGTGATGTAAACATCCTCAAACCTGGTTCCTTGGCAGACTAGTTCATCTATTTGAGTGTTAACTATGTGACAAAGATTAGCTTGAAACTCGACTTGATTGCCTTTGTCACACAGTTGAGATATGCTGAAGAGATTATGTTGCAAGCCCTCAACATAAGATACATCATCAATAGCTTGGGAAAGAGACTTACCAACCTTACCTAGGCCAACAATTGTACCCTTACTGTTGTCTCCAAATGTGACTCTTCCCYCATCATARGCTACAAGTGAGAGAAACTGTTCTTTATGTCCTGACATGTGTCTTGAGCAGCCACTGTCCAAGTACCAGTAGGTATCTCCTCTCACTTTAGCCTGCAAAAGMAAATCAAACGTTAGGTTTGGGAACCCAATCAGGATTGGGTCCCAATTCATCACCACTAGTCTGCTTTCTGTCCTTCCTGACCTAGATCATCTTAACATGTTTACTGTTCTTGCTTTTGTTCTCCTCTTATGAATACATTCATCAATTTTGTGTCCACTCTTACCACAGAAATTACACACATGCATATCTTTGGCAGACACATACTTATCTTCCTTGTAATGCTAAACCCATGTAGTGTCTCTGGGTGAGCACTTGGAACTGTTCCTCCTAGCAGTATACCCTAGACTAGTACGACTACTGTTTCCCTGAACAGACACTATATGATCTAGATTATTGCGGTCAGTCAGTAGTTTGTCAACATGATTTTGACTCTTTTCAAGCTCTTTGTCTCTAGTTTCAAGCATTTTCAATAAAAGCACATTCCGTTCATCCATAGATTTATAATCAATTTTCAATTTTTCAAAATCCATTTTAAGGCTTGAAACCGTAGACTCATTATTCATATTAACAGAACTGTCCTGCTTACCTTTCTTCAACTCATGAATTTCACAAACTAGATCACATATTTGTCCTTCATACTCATCAATCATTTTACTAATTCCCGAACATCATCTAATAACAAGTTGAAATCTTGCAATAGGTCTGGTTTGCTAAGATTATTTAATTTGTCCTTTCCTTGGTTGTAGCAAAGTTGATTGGATCCTCTGGATTTTGACTTAAAACAACTAGAGGACCAGTTAAACCACCACCTTCATCATCGGAAAAATCATTTTGATGAAGTTGTGACTTAACTGTTTCCAATTCAACTTTACACTGGCCTAGTGCTACTTCGAATTCATCTTTTTCATCTATTAATTGCATACAAACATCATATAAGTGATCACAACTCGCACTAGCAATTTCATATTCTTCTGTTTTCTTCTTAAGGTTCTTTTTACCCTCTTTATAAGTAGTACTTAACGCAGAGATCTCATCAAGCATAGTTTCCAAACATTCAAGCATATTATCTCTATTATAACTATACATATCTTCACGAATTTTGGAGATAGCTACCTATTGTGAACTGGGTTCTCTTATTTTGGCCACAAGACATCTGTTTTGACTACTGTTCTCCTGAACTGGTTTGGAAAACATTTCAAGGAAAGCAGACATACAGACTTTGTCTTCTGATGAGTCTTCCTCTTCGTCTGAATCAGACTCACAGTTGGCCCCACACAAAAGGAACCATGGCTCTTTTGAACGTTTGTTTCTCGTTCTTCATGCTTTGCCCATCTTTCCACTTGGGACAGTTTTTGATGAGATGTCCAACTTCTCCACACTTGAAACAACCTGCATTAGAAGAGTTAGTCTTACTGGAATTCTTACCCTTCATAAATTTTCTCTAGTTTTTGAAGTACTTCCCGAAACGTTTGGCCATCATGACAATGTCATCTTCTTCATCTTCATCAACTGTTCCCTTCAATGCAATGCCCTTTACTAGTTCCCTGTCTGTTTTGGCATCAACCAACATCTCAAGTGTCATGACGGAACCGATCAACTATTCTAGTGTGAGAATAGTTAAATCTTTTGCCTCATACACTACAGTCACCTTTGCTGTCCAAGCACCTGTAAGGCTTCTAAGCATCTTCCTTACCAGGTCCTCGTTAGTAAAGTTCTTCCCAAGTGATTTTAGATCATTTACTATAGTCATGAAGCGTCCAAAGCAATCATTTATATTCTCGTTTTTGTACAAATTGAAAGCTTCATATTTTGACATAAGTAAATCAATCTTGGAACGTTTTACCTCGCTGCTACCCTCATATGCAAGTTCTAGGGTATCCCAAATCTCCTTGGCTGACTCACAAGCTGAGATCCTGTTGGTCTCGTTATCGGCAATGGCTTGCTGTAGGATGGACATGGCTTTAGCATTCTTCTCTAGTGTCTTGTAATCTGTGCTTATGTATTCTATTTCCTTCTTCACTTGAACCACACCTAATGAATAAATCTACTTGACCACGACTGAACCGTTCTTCACAATCATCCAACATCCATAGTCAATGCCCATGATGATGTTCTGCATTCTGTTCTTCCACCAGGCATAGTTCTTTCCATTGAACTTGGGTGTTTTGTTATCATATCCAATTGCCTTCATCTCTTGAGTACTCATGAACAACTTCTCTAGGTGTTAACCGTACAAGAAGCTTAGGCTCTGATACCATTTGAAGGGTTCTCGAAGGTACTCAACAGGAAGGTAAATTGAGTGCCTATTAAAATTTTTCGATTGTATACTATTTTAGTAGAGTAGACCAGTTGGACTGGTCTCGCAGAGGAATAAGTGTTAAACAGTAAGTAGAACGATATCGAGCAATAATAATAAAGACACGCAAATTTAACGAGGTTCACCCAACTCTGGTCTACGTCCTCCTACCCTAGTTACTTTTACTAAATCTACTCTAAAATAACAAAGCAACACTCACTCACAATGTATGTGAACCCACACACACGATGTCACCCCACACTCAACCCAAGTGTGCTAAATTGCACTTGAACTCACAAGCACTCGCTCATGATATCTCAAAAGCTACCCAATCACCAACCCCTTCATTGGTAATTCAACACAACTCTCTTTTTCTCAATTACCCAATCACCAACCCCTTCGTTGGTAATTCAACTCAACTCTCTTTTCTCTCAATTACCCAATCACCAACCCCTTCGTTGGTAATTCAACACAACTCTCTTTTCTCTCAATTACTCACTTTATGAGTTTACAAGAGTATTTGATCGCTCAATTTCTTTGTGCACACCTGTTTATGTATTGTACTTGCTTGACCTAGGCTTTAGACTTTTTCTCTTTCTTTCTTTCTCTCTAAAATACACCTTTTAAGAACGTGGAGACAAGAAGTATTTTCGCGAGTCTATATGCATGGATATTTATAGCCAAAGGCCTAGCAATTACTAGTGATGCAACCCTAGAAAATAGGAGATAAATAAAGATATATCTACTCCCTATATTTTAGGAAAGTCCCATAAGATATTATTCCATACAAGATAATATAATATCTTATGTTACTTTAATTGCATCTCAAGTAATTACCATATATCCAAACATATATTCCCACCAGATCATCTTTGAAGTTTCCATAAAACTGTTTTAAGAAAAACTTTCCAAAAAAAATATTTTTAAGAAAACTTTCCAAAAATCTTTTCTTGCTCGACAAGATGWTCCGCGTTGTGAGAACAGTACAACTGTTCTCCCAACTGGTAGGGTCAAAGTCAACTAACCAATTGGTTTAGTTGCCTTCAACTCTAAGAGAGAAACTTCAAAGCCCAATGCCATCAACCAATAATACAAGCACTCAACAAACACATTTATGCACTTATACAATAAGACTTATTTCGAATCTTAGAACTAATCTTCTTTGTTCTTCAACTTCTCGAAGCTTCCTTGATCTTCATACTAAGCTTGATCTTCTGGAGTCTTCCTCAAAGGACTTTTTGCTTCAATAGTTGGAATTCCCGTATGCCAAACACATATAGCAAGTTGCACAATATAACTTGTTAGCATACATGTCACTATCTTTCAAGTGATCAAGAATAGTATCTCAGTTGTTCAGACAAGCTGTATTCATCAGATCAATGTACCTGTTCTTGCAACTGTTTGTCATCACTCAAAACACTAGGGGACTCAACATCTTTGAATTATCATAAGCGCGGATTATCAGCATATTGACTTGAAATTCATAAATTGAAATTCCGAGCTTTTGTGCAGTCCTTAAAGGAAAAACATTGATGGTGGATCCATTATCAACCAATTCAATGTCATAGGGATGTTGAATTTCCTACAAATTACGGTGATGTGTAGGGCCTTATTATGGGGCCCTTCAGGTGGCAAATCATCATCAAAAAAGACCGTGTAAGGTGAAACACCATGGTAAGTTATGAAGTTAACAAACCCTTCAGGAGTTGTTTCACTTGAGATGCTAAGTTCAGTAAGAGCCTTAAGAAGTGCTTCGCGATGACTTTTTAAGGTGACAATTAGTTGCCACACATTCAGTTCAGCCTTAGTCTTTTTAAGTTGTTTGATGATTGGATTCTCCTCTTGAGGTGAGAGCATAAGAATATCATTAGCATCTTATTGTGGAGTGGAATTAAGAACACGACCACTACTAGTGAGCAATTACACATTCGTTTGTGCTTTGATAACATCCTCATCGTTAATTTCTTCTTCAAGATCTTCTCCCGCCATGGCTTGATGAGTAGCAACATTATCGTGATAGGTGTCTTCATCATCGCTTTCCGAACAACCAATTACAGAAGTGTCATTAAGAAGTGGAATATCCTTGATTGTTTGACCTACTGGACAAATGAGAGTAGCTGGATCAAATGTGTTTTCTTCATCGAAAGAGATCATGAGAGTTGTAAGAGGATTCGATGTGATATTTTCCTTCTTTCCACCTGTAGGAATTGGGAGACTTCTATCCTCAACCATGTCTTAGATTGCATCCTTTATCTTGTGGCATTCCTCGATGGTGTGACCCCTACCTTGATGATACTGGCAATATTTCGAGGGATCCCATTTGGGAGATCGTCTTTCTGGATTAGGAGTTGGGCCGATTGGTGAGATCTTCCCCTTACTTTAGAGACGCTCGAATGCTTGGGCAGAAATCATTTGCAATAGGAAATATTCACGTTTTGGACGCCTATAGCATTGATTCCAAGGGAACTCTGGAGTGGTTTGGAGTGCAAAAACATTGTTTGAAAAATTGTCCTTCTTGTTATTACTCCATTTGGGCTTTGTGTTGGAACTACCTTCTTTCAATAAGTCATCCTCAATGGTTATGCTGATGTGGTCGACCTTATCTAAAGTTTCAAGTCCTATGTAGTGAAGATGATACTTGTATTTTGGTTGCAAATTCGATATGAAAGTTTGAACCATATCAGCTTCAAGCGGAGTGCGAAGCAATTGCGCAGTGGCTTCCTTCCACCTAGAGAGAAATGCGGTGAAGCCTTCTTTTTTCACCTTGTTTCAAAATTTCAGGCTCGCGAGTGGAAGCTTGAGTTTGAATGTTCCCTTTGTAGCGAGACATGAAAGCGAGAGCAACATCTTCCCATGTTTTAGTTTCGTTTTTCAGACAAGGGGAAGAACCATTTTTGTCATACTAGAGCGAGTGAAAGTAGAAAGACCTTTTGATAATAAGATGCATTAACTCCTTTGAGGCTCAGAGTGGCCTTAAAAGCCTTGAGATGGAAGCGTGGATCATCAATGGGCTTGAATTGAGGAAGATCAGTAGCAGAAAACTTGTCAGGAAGCTTAGTTGATGACGAGATTTCGTTCTCCCCATTCTCATAGTAGAAGGCCCCATCCATTTGCTTCTTGATGAGTCTTTCAATGTTCTTAGAGGAAACATTTTCACCATTATCAAACTTGGTAGTGAGCTTCTCTATCATTGCAATCAAGTTTTCAACGTTCGTGGTGATATTTTTGATCTTCTTGTTTACTGCTTCCAATTTGGGTGATTGAGACATCTTCTTCGATGTTCGCTTTGACGGAGGAAGCTCGATTGGATATTCGACTAGATCATAAATTAACCTTTGATTAGCCTTGCGAGTCCAAGTGGAGTTCTCAATGTTGAATTCTATGATGTAACAAGACTTTCTATTAATAATGACACTTCGTTTGACTCATAGACTCAATGCATGCTCTGAACATGGCCATCTTCCTAAATTCATAAACTAAAATGAAATTCCTACATGAATGCAAAACCATTATTTTCCACGATTTTTTCAATTTTTCGATTTGTCTTTTTTTCGATTTTTTCCCTCTTTCTTCCTTTTTTCTTTCGATTTTTCTTTTTTTCTTTTTGTAGAAAACAATGGCCTTTATTACAATATGAAAATATGCATGTTCAATCCTCAGTCTAACTAAATATGGCCATGATCTATATGCTTGTATTATGGGTCAAGTCCAATACATAAAGATCCTAATATACAAGGAAAAAGTCCTAATATGCACATATTAATTACTCAACGTAAATTATGAGTTCAAGTCCCCTTAAAGTCTGGATCTAAGAGAATGAATGGTCGGCTTGGTTAAGTCAAATAGGTACCACGCCTATAAGTAGAGCTTTGTCCAAACTTCACCACTAGCAAATAGCGATTTATGGCCAAGTTACCTCTTATGTCACGCATCAAGTAACACATGCACATGTGGCATGGGCGGGATAGGACTTGCCTTAGCCATATGAGCAATTAACCATATGCACCAAAGTAGTTCCCCCCTTAAGACGATCTCGAGTATAAAACATACCCATATGAGACCATGGATCCTAAGGCGTGACACTATTCGAAAGGGCCACATGCAATATGCACAATTCAATGAAAAAGATCGATGAAATTACGAGACTTTCAAGTCTATCCACTTCACCTAATGGTGATTATCCCTAGTGAAGTCGCCATTTTGTAGGCGTGTGCCCTCATCAGGCCTACATCCTACGTCGATTTTGTTCGTGGGCTTGAGCCACAGATCCCGCACGTGAGTGTGTTGGGGTATTGTTGTCGAGTGGGGAATCGCCACCGTGCCTATACAGGTTAATCACAGATGCCCGAAACATTGGTGCCAATTCAATGGCCCCATTGTCTGATCCATTAACTAAGTCATGCGTTCGGGGACATGGTACGGAAAGAATCTTTGACCCAATCCGCCCGCATGTAGCAGCCTCTACTCAGTCTCATGTGAAGGGTGCCCGACTATGGTCGTTGGGTGAAAGCCAAACCGGACACTCTCAAATACTATTTATAAACCGATACCACTAGCTATACACAAGTATAGTAGCAAGTAAGGGGTCGATCCACGGTGAAGGAATCAAAAGAGTTTAAATCCGAACTTAACTAGCTTGGCAAGCAACCAAACTTTGAAAAGGGGATTTGATTTAAGACTAGCGAATCGAAACACTTGAAATAAGCTTTAGAAAAACAAATATTCTAAAACACCTAGGAGATACTAGTTGTCACCTTCTATAGTAAAGGATAATGCCAATCAAAGTGTGTGTTCTACTCCATCAAAAAGGGTCATTGCAATCATGGTTTGGAAATTTTATTAATATCATTTCCCAAGTCAACTAACCCTCACAATTCAAGTTCAAACCCAAGTCCCCTCAAGCTCTTACTAGAATTGAACAATCAACAATCAAACCAATGCCCAAGTCAATCTTCACAATCCCTTGCAAAGGGTTGAATCAAGCACCTCTCACCCCAAAAACAATGGGTGGACAACTCCAAAGCAATAAGGTTTGAGAAATCACAATTCAAGGCAAATATGCTGATTGGAGAGAACAAATTATATCATCTTGGCATTGAAATGATTATAGAAGGGACTTCTAGCACTCCTAAGTTACTAAACTACTCACACAACATGCTTAGAAGTCGAATAACATGAAAAACAAAGGAAAACCATGAATAAGAAGCCATTAAAGCAAGCAATTGTATTAACAAAAAGGATATTGTTGAGTTTTTTAGTTTTGAGTTATGACAAACTGATACAGGAAACAGGACACTTAATTGTGAAAATAGTTAGTTTGGGAACCAGCTGATACAGGATACTTGTTTCCCCAGACAAGTTAATACTTATATGTGTTTATGTTGAAACTAACTTGTCTTACAACAGGGAACAACTGAATAAACACAAGTTCATATACTGGTGCGAAACCAGTAGGAGTTGTTTCCTTGATAGTTATACTGAAAAACAGTCACATACCGTTTATTGCACCTTAACCATGTTACATGTGCAGTAATTAGGTTGATTCCAAGACTTAAAGTGTGAAGACCTTTCGAAGTCATTCGAAGAAAGAGGTTGTGCTCATAATTGAAGTATTCAAAGGAAGATTCAAGGTCTTGAAGATTACATGCAGAAAAGAAGAAATGCTTCTCAAATGTTTATTCTAGGAAATTCATGTAATATTCTCTGTAGTATGAATTATATGCTTTCGTTTAAATGCTTATATGTGTTTTGAGTTATGGTATGAATTCTGGTACAAGATTGGAACAGAATTCGTAACATACTCAATTACTCATTTAGGGAACTAGGCTGGGGAACCAGTTGTGTCCCTGAGTGGAATATGGCTGCGGTTTGAAAAAGATTTTTCTAAAAAACTTTAAAAGATTTATTCTGAAAATATTTTATGCAGCTGGAAATATAGATGAGAACATATTTTGTTACCTTAAACCTAGGAGTATTTATCTTGTTTGATTTTACCTTCATGATCAAATCAAACAAGATAGATACTTTTCTTAAATCTCATCTTGACTTGCTCGGCAAGTAGAGAGATGTAAGGAAACTAGGGTTAAGGTCAACATGCTTATATATACTCATCTATACTCCTTAATTCCACATCTCTCTTGACGGCTTAAAAAGAAAGCACTTTTTGAGGGAAAACACAAAAGCATAAAAACCCTACTTTGAGTCATATAGAAGAGCATTTAGTCGAGCAAAATAATATTCTCTTATTAGCTTTTTGAAGCAAGATTGAAAGAGAAAAACTCATTGTTAAGGCAATCAACAAAGGGGTTGATAGCTAGGAGAGTGTTTGTGAGTTCAAACACAGTTCGACTTACAAGTGTAAGTCGAGTGCGCATTCAGAGTTGAGTGTGGGTGTGCTAGTTCCTGGAGTAGGGAAATACCAGGGTGTGTGTGTTCTTTGTTTTTCAGAGTAGATTAATAAAAGAATATAGGGTAGGAGGACGTAGCCCATAGTTGGGTGAACCTCGTTAAWCTTTGTGTGTCCTTTATATTTTTGTTTACATTCCGCTGCTTACAGGAACCATCCCAACTGGTTCCTTATACTTTATCCGAAAAGAAAGTAAAATAAGTAGGAGAACAGGATACTCAATTCACCCCCCCCCCCCTCTTGAGTATCATAAAACCTTCAATTGATATCAAAGCCAAGGCTTCTTGCAAGAGTAACATCTAGAGAAGTCAAGTATGAGTACTCAAGAGTTAAGAGTAACTATGCATGATGGAAGAACAAGATCAAGAATGTGATCATGGGGATTGACTATGAGTGTTGTCTTGTAGTCAAAAATGGTCCAAACACAATCGTGAAGACTGATGCTAAAGGGAACAAGATTCCAAAGAAAGATAGTGAGTTGGTAACTGTTGATTACAAGTTGCTTGAGAAGAATGCAAAAGTAATGTCCATATTGCAACAAGCCATAGGTAAGACAGAGTACAACCAAATCTCTGGATGCAGTACTGCAAAAGAGATTTGGGATACTCTTGAACTTGCTCATGAGGGAACCAGCGAGGTAAAAAGATCCAAAATTGATTTGCTTATGTCTAAATATGAATTGTTTGCAATGAACAAGGGTGAAAACATCAATGATTGTTTTCGTAGATTCGTGACAATAATCAATGATCCTAGATCCCTTGGCAAAAGTTTTTCTAATGAGGATCTTGTGAGAAAAGTATTGCGCAGTTTAACAGATGCCTGGATAGCCAACATCACTACTATCTATGAAGCCAAGGACTTGTCTACTTTGTCTCTGGAACAGCTGATTGGTTCCCTCAAGACTCATGAATTACTGATTGACTCAAAGTCTGAGAAGGAACCAGCCAAAGGCATGGCCCTTAAGGGAACAGTAGAAGAGGATAAAGATGAGATTGGCATGATTGCCAAAAGGTTTGAGAGAACACTCCGAGATCAGAGGAAGAAGTTCAAAGGTAAGAATTTGAAAAAGACTAACTCATCTTCTGTAGGGTGCTTCAAGTGTGGAGAGAAGGGACATCTAATCAAAGACTGTCCTTAGTGGAAGGACAAACAGTCAAAGTCTAGAGAAAAGTGAGCTTTCAAGAATGCTATGATAGCATCAATGTGGGGTGATCCCTGACTCAGGATCTGATGAGGATGAAGAATCACCTAATCCTAGTGTTTGCATGATTGCCTTTGCAAACATCAAGGGAAACAACACTGATCTCGGAACTAGAGGGGGAACCAGCACATTCGAAATGTTTGATGGCAAAGAGATGTGTTGCATGAACACAAGGTAAACTTAGAACAAGTTAGGAAGGATATGCATGAGTATGATAAGACAATATGCTTGCTTGTATAGACTCTATATTAGATGATGCTATAACTAGGTGACAACATACATAACTGGCAAAAGAGAACTTAAGGAGAAACGTGCTCAATGTGAAGTTGCTATTGCTTGTTGTGATCACCTTGAAGAAGTTTGCCATGAATTAACAAATCAAGTGGCGGAGCTTGAGGTTGAATTGGACAAGTGTAAGGTGGAACTTGAAAAGACTAGATCTTCTAAACCAAACTATCCAGTTGATGGTGAAGAAGATCTGACCTCCTGGCTCCCCAGAGACTTATCAACCTCAAGTGAGTCTCCTGATTTTTCAACAGCTAGAGGTAAAGCAACTTTTTGTAGCAAGACTTCCTTGTTGAAAGCTTTTGAAATAATGGCTAGCAACTTAGAAGATCTCTACAAAGAGAATGCTTTACTCAAAGCTGCACAATATATTGTTGCCCCCGCAGGTACCAGCGAAGAAATCAGTGATTTGATAGATGAATATGATGGTAAGATATGTGATCTACATGCTGAGATCTATCAATTGAAAAAAGGCAAGCAACCAGTGGTTACTGACATGTCTATGGATAATATGATCTTGAATCTCAATTTGCAACTTGAATCATTAAAAAGTGACATTATTTTTTTTAAAGAAAAGAATGAGTTGTTAACTGAGAATCTTGAAGCAAGAGAGAAGGAATTCCATGTGAGTCATAGACATGTGAGTAAACTACTGACAGCACAGGAAACATTAAGCAAGTTGACATCAAATCGAGGTAACCAGGGGAGAGTTGGTCTTGGTTATAACAGACAAGGAACCAGGACTAACTGGTCCCCCAGGGAAACCACATGGATTAGGCAATTCCAAATAGGTAACTATGTTATGTCTAAGGACATGCATGTTTGTTATCATTGTGGTATGAATGGACATAAGATTCATGAATGTCCTGCTAGAAGACATAGTGTAAATAAGAACAATAAACATGTGAAGTTAGTCTGGAGAAGAAAAGACCAACTAGATGCAAATGTTGTGGAAATGGGACCCAAGAGAGTTTGGGTTCCTAAATCTAATGTTTGATTTGTTCTTGCAGGATAAAGTAAAGAGAAGTACCTATTGGAATTTGGACAGTGGATGCTCAAGACATATGTCAGGAGATAAAGAGCAATTTCTCTCACTAGTAGCCTTTGATGGAAGAAGTGTTACCTTTGGAGATAACAGCAAGGAACCATCGCTGGTTTGGGTAAGGTAGGTAAGACACTTTCAAATGCAATTGATGATATATATTATGTTGAAGGCTTGTAACATAATCTTTAGAGCATTTCACAACTATATGACAAAGGTATTAGAGTTGAGTTTCAAGCCAACCTATGTCATATAGTTAACTCACAAACAGGTGAACTTATATGTGTGGGAACCAGGAGACATGATGTTTATATTACATTCCTAGATCAAATTCCTCAAGATAAGTCTGTCTGTTTGAGAGCTATTTCAGATGATAACCAATGGATTTGGCATAAGAGATTTGGACATGCAAGCTTGACATTACTGAATAAACTTAAGTCTCAAGACTTGGTAGTAGGACTTCCTAACATCAAGTATGAAGCAGATAGAGTTTGTTCAGAGTGTGTCAAGGGGAAATAGGTCAAAATCTCTTTCAAGACTAAAACTGTTTTGAGTACCAGCAGACCCTTCGAACTTTTACACATTGATTTGTGTGGTCCCATGAGAGTTCAAAGTCAAAGAGGTCATAGATATGTTTGTGTTATTGTTGATGATTATTCTAGATACACTTGGGTGATAATGCTCCACTCAAAGGATGAAACATTTGATGAGTGGGTTACAATGGTGAAAAACAGGTGGAGAACTAGGTTACCTACAAGCTGGTCTTGATAAGATCAGACCATGATACTGAATTTGAGAATGATGACTTTATTGGTTATTGTAGGGAACACGGTATAAGTCACAACTTCTCAGCCCCTAGAACACCTTAGCAAAATGGTGTTGTTGAAAGAAAGAATAGAACTCTTGAGGAGATGGCCAGAACAATGCTTATTCAGAGTGGTCTCCCTAAGAGTTTCTGGGGTTGTAAGGCTTCACCCCCTTCGAGGGGTTGACCTCAGCTTCAATGTCATGGAATTGAGCCATGGAATTCGCATGTGAATGCGTTGGGGTGTGTTGTCGAATTGAGGGGATCACCACCGTGCCTATACAGGTTAATCACGGACGCCCGAAACATTGGTGCCAAACTAATGGCCCCACAGATAGGTCCAGTAACTAGATTGTGGGTTCGGGGATATGGTACGGACTAGATCTTTGACCCAGTCCACCCGCATGTAGCGGCCTCTACTCGGTCTCATTGAAGTTCCATAAGTCATAATTATTGAATACAAGTATCCTATCGATTTGACCTTGAAAGCGCACTAACTTAATATTACTAAAAATAGTAGGTTACTATTAGTAGAAACAAAATAGTGAGCTACCTATCCTAAGTGACCACTTTGAATTATGTCAATGTTATGGGTGCCTAAACCGGTTGTCCAAATTATCTGACTTTATGTGACCATGTTATGATTAAGCAAACCAAATCTTGTATTATAAAGAGAATTTATTCTCTTGCAAAACATAATCACATTATACAAAGTTCATGGGACAAAGCACGCCAAAACCTAACAATATTACATAGATCAACCTAAAATTACTACGTCAGTTTCTAGCAAGTTTTAGGTCGATTATAGTACTCTAAATTGAATTAAGCATAGTGTTGAAATGGGATATTGAACATTGAATGTGACATTGAATTATTCTTAAACTCGAAATTATTTACAACATATCTTTGCAAATGTACAGAGATTGAACTATTTGATTAGTTCTACATTGTTGTCATTGATTAATGGTATGTCAAGCCTTTAATTTAACATAGTTTTAATTTATAAATAGAATTAAGCGATTATGAAATGAGAGTCTCAGAGTTGATACCTTGTACGCGACGGTCGAAACGTTATTGAATTATGCGTAAAGTGTCACAAGAATTGAATTTGAATTGAATTGAATCGAATGAATTGTGAATGTGTTTGATTGTGTTTAGAAGAGCTTAGAGATGTTTATGAAGAGCAAAGAGAGAGTTTTTCCGTGATCCTCCTCCTCCAATTTGGAGTCCAAAGCGCCATATTTATAGGCACGAAAACCAAAAACGAGCGTATATACGCTCAGAACGAGCGTATATACACTCAAAACGTGCATATATACGCTCAGACTGAGCGTATATACGCTCAAAGGAGCGTATATACACTCGACTAAGCGTATATATGCTCAGTTGGGCGTATATACGCTTGAATATTCTAGATCCCCTTTGATCTTGAGCATATACGATCCATGGAGCGTATATAAGCTCAAGGGAGCGTATATACGCTCGACGGAGCATATATACGCTTCATGGAGCGTATATACGCTCGATTATACGGGTATTATACCGTATATTTGATTTGATTTTCTTGGATTTTGGATGAATCTAGACGCCCCTTTTGCAAGAAATACGGTTCTAGGGGATTCTAGAACATTTCGTGTATTTTTTTGGTATTTTTGAAGTATTTTCTGATTTTTATGTATTTTTTGTGTATTTTGATTATTGAAAATATTGTAAAATACATAGAAAATTGTAGAAAAATCAGAAAAATAAACTTAAAATACTGGTGAACTCAGAAAAATGAGAAGAATGCAATGAAAAGTGGAAATTTTGAATATCACCAATATAATTCATTTGGAAAAACCTAAAGTTAAAAAGAAAAGCGAAAATAATTGAAATAAATAAAAGAAAAATACTTTTTGCCTAGTAATGGCTCCAGTTTAGACTCGAATTAGAATAGAGGAATGGTATGAGGCTTAGAAAAGAATGTATGTAAGGTGACACTTGAGCATCATTCGCAAACGGACCTATTGCAATACGGTACAATAATCTTAGACTTTTGGGAACTAAATGAGGCACCGAATTAGGTGTCTACAGTTAGCCCCCCTTTGACCGAGTCTGGAGAGACAAAGTCTTGTAAGACGACAGTCAAAGGTGCGCATGTTGTGACCTATGTATGCTAATCTCTATGGAAATTAGCTAAAGAGCTAACCCCTCAAGATCAGTGCAAATTGATATCGAATGTGTCTTCAAGTCAATTATGACAATTGAAATTGCTAGTGACAAAATAGCTGGCTTGTGGCAAATAGTAACTTGAAAAATGATATCCCTAAATCAGGATTAATGACTATCACAAAAATGTCATGAGTCTGATTTAATGCCTGGAGAGAGACTTGTATGCAATTTAGCTTGTGACCCGTGACCTTGAAATTGAAAAGGTGTTCCAAAGGTGCATTGTTCTGGTCTAATGCTAAAGGTGAGGTAAGGGTGACCTAAGTCTGGATTAAGGTCACAGCATAAGTCTGGTTTAATGCTAGTGTCAACTTGAAATTGAATGTGTCAACTTGTAATTGGAAGGAGAGATGTCCTAGTTCAGGATTTAGGATCACCTTAAGGGTGACATAGGTCTAGTTTTATGCCCCTAGTTCTCAAAGGATCAGTACGGTCTGGTTCGAAATCGAAAAGTGGCATGTCTAGGTCTGGTTTAAGACACAAAAAGGACGATACTAGAGTTTAATCCTAGTACCAAGTGTCAATCGAAGAGCGTTATTTAAGGAGGGCCTATTAGAAAAATGTTGCTTGAAAAGTGACTTAGAGAAAGGTGACATTTGGACGAGACTATGGCTTGACTCGGACGTGACTTGTGACTCGAGCTTGAACTTGAACTTGACATCGACTTGACTTAACATCGGCGAGACAGTGACTTTGATTAGAAAGTGAAAGGTCCATAAGCGGAGTTTTCAGGATTTCCACTTGATAGCAATAGACTTGAACATGCAACAGAGTGTTAGGAGACAAGAAGCCCCCCAATTTGAAAATAGGGGATGTTTTGAGGAGACCATCATGACGGCCAGCCCCCCAGTGAGACTCGAGGATAATGTAGATAGTATCGATGATCTTTGAAGGGGAAAAGCTAGAGACAACGTAAAGTATACAAGGCTTATAGTCGATGGGTCAATTTTATGGACTATAGGAATGAGTCCCCCAATGAGACGTACTAACCCTAAAGGTTAGGTGGCTTTACTTCTTAGGGATTGAGTCAATGAGTCGCTTGAAAGTGGCCAAAGAATAGGCTATGGTTCGAGAAATAAAAAAAATCAAATTTGTGGCTAAGGGTCAAAGATGTGGCTAGATGCTAGGTTAGCTAATGATGTTAGTTCAAACATGAGTCTATGTCAGGGTCTAGATTGGCAAAACCATTATCAAATTCTTAGCAAGTCACAGCACTCAAAGGGCCTCAAGCGATTTAATGCTAATGCGGTCGGACCTCGAGAAGAGGCTTCCTACGTATCCTTACGGAATCAGACCACCGTAGTTCTGAGTGTTTGATTTGTGTGGTTGAAATTGAACAGTGCTCATTTAGAAAGGGTTTTGAGGGATCGTAATTTGAGGTTGAGGGCGAAGAAGGAAAGGGAAAAGGTTCAGAAATTCCCAATGTAATTGTCATGGTGTGCAGTGTGCCTTTTGACTTTTGCATTTGAACTTGAATTTTGAATTGAACTTACACCTTTAATCTAGAATTTGCATTTTTGAATTTTTTATGCATTGGATCTTGAATTTGCATTTTTGAATTTGCATTTGCTCTTTTTTTATTTATTTATTTTTATTTTTTTGCTTGTTTTTGCACATGTCTTTTCCTACACACCATTTGAATTTCCATGAGTTAGGTAGTTATGGATGAAGAAAGAAAGAGGTCAATGTGTCTAGGCTGCAAGGGGTTGCTAGAGATTGAATGTCATGCAGGTGAAGGGAAAGAGATGATATTTTGTGGTGTTAATGAAGGAAGGCCTTTTGAGCATTGTTCAATTTCAATAATTAAATTAGTATTGAGTTAATTAGATTAAACCAATTGAAGCCAATGAGTGTTGAGACTTGCATAGAATTAGAAAATTATATTGCCAAAAACAAATGAGTCATTTTATTGATGTATGAAAACTGAAAATACATGGCTTATTGTATAGTAAGAGACTACATAGACTCGAGGGACAATGAATTGAAATGGACATATAGCTAGGACTAGGACTCTATGACTTAATCTAGAGAAGGTCGCGCAGATCGATGACCCACGCCTTGTGGTGACTCACGGTTTAGCAAGTGGGTTGGTTTGGATGTTGATCTTATCCTTCGCTGCTGGAGGAACTGGGAGGCGACCATCTTCGACCATATCTTGAATCTTATGCTTTACAACGAAACAATTTTCAGTGGTGTGGCCCCTTCCTTGGTGGAACTTGCAATAGGCATTGGCATTCCAACTCTTAGATTTCTTATCATCTGAAGGATCTTGAGTGGGCCCAATAGGAGCAAGTGCACCTTTTGCAGTTAACCTGTCAAAGGCCTGCTCATAAGTCATGCCAATTGGAAAAAAGGTCCTTTGTGGCCTTCGGGGCTTGTTGTTGAAAGAGCCGGGATGGTTAGAAGAGTTGTCATTGGAGATATGGGTAATGTGGTTGGTTTGATCGGTAAAAGAGGAGCCACCTTTCTTGTTAAAGCCCCTGCTGTTACCCTTAGACTTCTCGGCTTTAACATCTTCCTCAACTAGGAGCCCAACCTTATAGAGCCTAGTAAATGAATCAATGGCTTGAAACTTGAGTGGCTCTCGATACTTGGGCTGAAGATTCTTGATGACCATCCAAACTTGATCTTCCTCATTTGGTCGATTAGTCATTTAAGCGGCCTTCTCCCTCCAACTATTAAGGAAAGTAGAGAAATCTTCTCTTTCTCCTTGCTTGGTGGCCTCTAGTTCACGGAGCCCGACAGGGAGTTGGGAATTGTACCTGTACTGCTTTAGGAACTCTTATTTAATATATTCCCAATCATCGAGCTTGGTTTGATTCAGGGTCTTGAACCACCTGGATGGATGGGTGTCCAAAGTGATAGGGAACACCGAAGAGAATAACTCTTTGCCCATTCCTTTAAGAGCCATTGAGATATTGAAAGTGCGGAGGTGGTCTTCTGGGTCTTCGATCCCCTTGAACTTGGGCAAATCAGTGATGACAAACTTCTTAGGAAGCTGGCCCTTAATCTCATAATTAGCAACATGAGGCCCTTGGACAGAATTCTCGGACAGCTTCTTGACCAACTCTTCTAGTTGTTCCACCCTTTTTTCCGTCTCAGTCTACGGAGGAGGGAGTGATGTCTCAGCATTGTCTTCTTCCTCCTCGTCTGATTCGAGAGGTTTTTCCTTGGTCCTCTTTTCTTTTATTTCCCCAATGCTCTTTTCTTGGGCATCAAGGCGAGAATTCACGGACTCGAGCTTTTCTAGAATATCATTAAGTTGTTGTTCGATGTTTGCCATGAAAACGTCTTGGTGAACAGGAACACGTCGAGTTTGGCTTCTTGTTACTCTTCTAGGCCCCAAATACAGGTCGCGAGTCTTTGCTATCTTGTAGAAATCAAGAAATAACACTTTAGAACCAGTAACAAAAGATTGGACTTGAGATTGAACTAGTAATTAAAAGCTCTTAAGAATGAACCTGGCTCGGTTTTAAGGTTCTAGACTTTAAGGAACTGAACTTGAAAGTGGACTTGAATGTGCCTATTCCTAGACCTAACTATATGTTATGGTGCTAGGTTTGGAATTGAATTTGAAAGGGACTGAACCTAGTTCAGTTTAAAGGTTCTTGGATCTTGGAATTGAATTTGGACTTGAATTTGAAATTGAATTTGAAAGTGTCTAGTTGCACCTACATCGGTGTTGGGTCTCTTAAGGTTTGAGCTTGAAATGGACTAGCATAGGGTGTAAAGTTGGACCTAATTCAGCTTTAAGGTTCCCAACCTATGCCTAAACTAGGAATTGAAACGAAATGGGTCATTGGATGGACCTTGTTCAGTTTTAAAGGTCCTTAACATGTACTTGGAAAGGATTAAAGATTGGACCTAAGTCAATTTTAAAGGTCATGGGATGGATCTAGGACAGTCTTAGACTTAAGGCTTGCACTGGGCATACGAGTCGAACCAGACCGTGAATTGAACTAGGGACATTGAATGGTCTTGGACTAAAGGTCTTAATATATAGGCCTTCAAATGGGTCTAAGGGTCTCGGCCTAATGAGCTTGGGCTAGGTGAACTTGGATAAAGGTCTTGAGCTAGTGGGCTAAGGATAAGACTAAACCTAGTGAGCATTGATTAAGGACTGAGGGATTAAGCTTTTGTAGTGAGAAATTGGATATGGGCTATGGTAAGGATCTGAGCTAATTGAACTAGAAGAAGGGTCACAAGCACAAGCACAAGCACATTGATAGAAACAAGAGTCCAATTTATTTATTTAAGGTCTGGATCTAGGTGAGCTATAGGTCGGCTTGGTTAAGTCTTAGGTTGAGGGCTCGATCGTCAAGTGTCCATATACAACACGGAAGAGTAGCCCTGTGGGCTATCGGTAATTGTATCCCACTAGTCAGTCGG
>SNQN01002308.1:0-18824 GCA_008642245.1 Bassia scoparia | reverse complement strand
ACAACACTACCCCAACGCACTCACGTGCGGGTTCCGTGGCTCAAGCTCACGCAAAACACCTCGATGTAGCACCAAGCCGCACGCCCGCTATACGCGAGGGCGCGGCCCACGTCCTACAGGTGGCCTATGTTGTTAGGGGTCACACCTGATGAGATTTATGATTACCTATTTGGTGGGAAGATGCCTAAGAAATATGTTGTGTTTATGTCTGATGATTTGAAGGAACCAGTCATGCTCGTTCTGCACTCTCTATGCAACAAAGTACTTCTTCCAAGGGGTCAAGGAAGGGGAACAGTACGCATCATGGAGATGGTGTTGATTTACATGATGATGAATAAGATAAAGATTAATCTTCCTTCCTTAATGCTTGATCACATCATGAACTGTTATGGTTCATCCCATCATTCACTACCCTATGGATCTATCATCACCCAATTGCTTAAGAACAATAAAGTTAGCTTAAGTGGATCTACTGTACCTGTTACAGTGTTCACTAAGGCTATACTTAAGCAAAAGGGTCTTGATATTGGAGCTGATGTGTTAAGGTTCAAATTTGAGGAACCAGTGGAGGTTAAGCCACCTCCAAGGAAGAAATCCAAGGCAGAGGAACCAGCAGGACAGAATGTGGTTTTGGAAAGAATGGAGAACCAGGAGAAGACTCTTAGTAAACTAATGGAGCTGGTCCAGGGTATCTCAACTTATTTCAATACCAAGATGGAGCAGATGGAGAAGGAGCTAGCTGATACACAGTTATTGTTGCTCATAGTTCTAGATATCAAAGCTCAGATGGCTCCAAGTATTAGCTCTGTTCCCCCAAAGGCTCAGGTTTCAGCTATTGCCGCTGCAAGCAATTCGGTGGTTCCTGGTATAGAGGAACCAGTACATTTTGAGGAAAAACAACAGCAGCACGAGGAACCTAAGGATGAGGAACCTGCTGAGGAGGATGAAGGGGTCGAGGAAGAAGTTGATGATGATGATGATGATGATGATGATGATGATGATGATGATGATGATGATGATGATGATGATGAAGGGTTCTTTTGGTTGAACTTTGTTGCCTTGTTTGAACAATGATTCTTGCTATGGGATGATCTGTTTGACTAAGCTCTTTTTGCATCATAACACTTGAATGGTGGTCGATGCCACTGTATGGATGAGCACATTTAACAATTTATGCACATCCTCTTACTAGAGAAACTTTTTAATGATGCCAAAAGGGGGAAATAGTGTCGAAGTTGAAGCCTAGAATCTGCTAGTTTAGATTGAGTCTGCGAGTTTAGATTGAGTCAAGTGTTAGTATTAGTTTAAGGAATCAGTCAGAATAGCTAACTTGTTCATTGAGTCATTGAGTCTGCTGGTTGTGCTCAAATTCATTTGAGTACCGAATTGGGGTTTTCTGTTTCTAGTATGTTTGGTTGCAGGAACTTCGATTAGTTTGTCATCATCAAAAAGGGGGAATTTGTTGAGTTTATTAGGTTTTGAGTGATGACAAACTGATACAGGAAACAAGACATATAATTGTGAAAATAGTTGGTTTGGGAACCAGCTGATACCGGATACCTATTTCCACAGACAAGTTAATACTTATATGTGTTTATGTTGAAACTAACTTGTCTTACTACAGGGAACAACTGAATAAACACAAGTTCATATACTGGTACGGAACAAGTAGGAGTTGTTTCCTTGACTGTTATACTGAAAAACAGTCACATACCTTTTATTGCACCTTAACCATGTTACATGTGCAGTAATTAGGTTGATTCCAAGACTTGAAGTGTGAAGACCTTTCGAAGCCATTCGAAGAAAGAGGTTGTGCTCATAATTGAAGTATTTAAAGGAAGATTCAAGGTCTTGAAGATTACATGAAGAAAAGAAGAAATGTTTCTCAAATGTTTATTCTAGGAAATTCATGTAATATGCTCTGTAGTATGACTTATATGCTTTGGTTTAAATGCTTATATGTGTTTTGAGTTATGGTATGAATTCTGGTACAAGATTGGAGCAGAATTCATAACATACTCATTTAGGGAACCAGGCTGGGGAACCAGCTGTGTCCCTGAGTGGAATATTACTGTGGTTTGAAAAAGATTTTTCTAAAAAAAAATTTAAAAGATTTATTCTGAAAATATTTTATGCAGCTGGAAATATAGATGAGAACATATTTTGTTACCTTAAACTTAGGAGTATTTATCTTGTTTGATTTTATCTTCATGATCAAATCAAACAAGATAGATACTTTCCTTAAATCTCTCTACTTGCCAAGCAGGCAAGTAATGAGATTTAAGGAAACTAGGGTTAAGGTCAACATGCTTATATATACTCATCTATACTCCTTAAGGTCTCTCTTGACGGATTAAAAAGAAAGCATTTTTTGAGAGAAAACACAAAAGCATAAAAACCCTACTTTGAGTCATATACAAGAGCATTTACTCGAGCAAAATAATATTCTCTTATTCGCTTTTTGAAGCAAGATTGAAAGGGAAAAACTCATTGTTAAGGCAATCAACAGAGGGGTTGATAGCCAGGAGAGTGTTTGTGATTTCAAACACAGTTGACTTACAAGTGTAAGTCGAGTGCGCATTCAGAGTTGAGTGTGGGTGTGCTGGTTCCCGGAGTAGGGAAACAGCAGGGTGTTTGTGTTCTTTGTTTTTCGGAGTAGATTAATAAAAGAACATAGGGTAGGAGGACGTAGCCCATAGTTGGGTGAACCTCGTTAAACTTTGTGTGTCCTTTATATTTTTGATTAAATTCCGCTGCTTACAGGAACCAGCCCAACTGGTTCCTCATACTTAATCAGAAAAGAAAGTAAAATAAGTAGGAGAACAGGATACTCAATTCKCCCCCCCCCCCCATCCTCTTGAGTATCATAAAACCTTCAGGTATCAAAGAAACTACTCAAAACTACTCCAAATCAAGCAGAACTATAACCAACACCTTCACAAACACAAGTAGAAACATTCTAGTAACAAAAGAACTCAAAAGCAAAAGCATTAACAATACCCACCAAAAGTTGCAAAAACGAAAAATCAAGCAAAACAAATAGCAAACAACAATAAAACTGAAATCTAAGTAAAGAAATAGAATTACCTCACAATTTTAGGTCAAAAGCAGATAAAGATTGTAATATTTGAGCAAGAAATGAAGATTCTAGGGCAAATTAAAGAAACTTGAAGCTACTCTCTAATGGTGATTGAAGGAAGAAGAAGATGAAAGCAAAAGAAATCTGAAAATTACTCTAAAATGTTGCTACAACTACTCTCTCTAACACTAGCTTCTCCTAGTTTCTTTCTCCTCAAACTATATATACAAAGCCCAAAATACAAGCTCTCATAATTACAAGTTTGTCATTACTAATTTAGACATGTGCTTCAAAGCTTCTTCCAAGACAAGTCAGCAAGTCAAAAGTCAACATCCAAGACTGCCTATATATATGCTTGGAAGTAGCGTATAGCATATATACACATCTCTCAAGCGTATATATGCTTCTCTCAAGCGTATATATGCTTCTCATAGAGTATATATGCTTTGTGAAGTGTATATGTGATTTGCTCTTCTACTATCTATCCTTCCTATACGCCTATAAATACATGCTTTCGGTGCTTATTCAAACATCAACGGAAATCCACAATTGATSAACYAAAATCAACAACGATCWATGAAAATCTATAGTTTARGTGCAATACAAAGCTCTCAAAAGTATCTCTCACACACAAATCCCTCACAAAACACAAATCACTCACAAAAATCCAAGGTTCTCGAATCCGTCGCAACTTTCAGAGTCGTTTCTTTGCGAATTTAGGTACAAATTCTAAGGCTATTCAATCTAAATCTCTCCCTTCATTTATTATTAATCTTGATTAATACAATACATTGAGTTTTGTTTTCTTCGCTTTTGATGTTCAAGCATGTAAATCCTTTTCTTTTCCTTCATTCTTTCGTTATCGCAATCGTTTTTATTATTGTTGTAAATACTAACAATTTCTTTTATTGTGATAAGCGATTCGTTCGGAAGCAATTTGTTTTCTCTTGTTTTGATAACTATTAAAGGTAAGAGAATTTTGTATATATTTGCATTTTAATTATTGTATATATTATTCTTGATTCTTGTGCATATGACTCTTATAATTGTTTAAACAAAACTAAATTTGGTTGATTCACATTAAATTCACATTAATTATGGACGGTCGAATTTTAGGCTCCGTATTAATTTGATTAATTTGAAGCAGTCACAATTATTATGTTAGGTAGTGGTACATGCATAATAGAAACTCACTTTCGCAATAATTTCTAGTGTTATATGTTGTTGTATATCCAATGAATTTGATCGAATGGAATTAGAATGAGATCGAGTATAGGCTGCTACATGCGGGCGGATTTGGGTCAAAGATTCAGTCCATACCATGTCCCCGAACCCACAAACTAGTTACTAGACCTAAGAGTGGGGCCATTAGTTTGACACTAATGTTTCGGGCGTCCTTGATTAACAAGTATAGGCATAGTGGTGATTCCCCACTCGATAAAACTCCCCCAACGCACTCACATGCGGTATCTATGGCTCAAGCCCACAAACGAAATCGACGTAGGACAAGGCCCAATGGAGGCCCACGCCTACAAAATGACAACTTCACTAGGGATAATTACCATTAGGTGAAGTGGACAAACTTGAAATTATCGTAATTCCATCGTTAATTATTTTCGTTGGGTTGTACATATTGCATGTGACCCTCTAACTAGGGTCGCACCTTAGGCTCCTTGTTCTCAAAATGGGTATGTTCTATACTCGAGATCGCCTTTAGGGAGGAAACTACCTTGGTGCATGTGGTTAATGGATCACATGGCTACGTGAAGTCCTATCCCACTCATGTCACGTGTGCACGTGTTACTGGATGTGTGTACATAAGAGGACTTTTCCATACATTACTAATTGCTAGTGGTGAAATTTAGACCACGCTCTACTTTCAAGCGTGGTACCCTCTTTGACCTAACCCATACCGACAATACACGACTTGTAGTCATGTTATATATGTGTGCATTATACGGGCCCTAGCCATCATTCTTGACCCTAACTCACAATTACAGTCACATTCATGTAGTCCATGGTCATATGTTAGTCCACATCACACAGGCCCTAATCACACGTGTATATCATACATTCCCTTTTCAATCGTTGCCCTTTCCAAAATAAAAAAAAACAAAACAAAATTATTTTTAAAAAATGAAAGGACCTTGTAGACACCTAAAAATGTCTCCCCAAATTGAATAGCCAATGAGGAAGAGTACAACATCTCGAAATAGATTTGATTCCGGAAGTTATGATAAAATCTATTAAACCACACCCATTTGCACAATTTGAGGTAAAGTTTAATTTGAAAACATATTCCGAGAGCTCAATAATAGGCGGAAAATATTTTGTTTTAATTATTTTCTATTTTTAGGGCAATTTTCTTAGTAAAAACGATATTTTAGGATTATTCCTAAAGGTCTTCTCCAAGATTTTTTTCATTTTCATCTTATTCCTCTCTTTTTTTTATTTCGCAAATATTTTCAAATAATTTTTCTGATTTTTCTATGATTTTCCATGATTTTTACAAGTTTGCGAAATAGTTTTCGAAAATAAATAAATTCAGAAATTCATAGATAAATTCACAAAATTCAGGAATTATCCCGAATATTCAAGAAGATTAATCTTGTCCACCAAGTTTATCCAAAAGTGAATAAAGGTTAATTGGATAGCAGATTAGATGCAAAAATATGGATATGAATTCCTGAACGAAAATATAGATAAATAAGAAATTACTCACGGATCGGTGACGTGGCAAGCCACATCAGCAACAACCGTATATATGGTCCTAATGACTGTATATACGGTTATCTCCGTATAAAAGATTTCATATTTTGCCTATCTTTTCCCATACGCCTATAAATAATACATACTCTCGGTGCTTGAACGAAAATCATCATACAAAGTGCAATTCAAAACTCTCCATAATCTCCCCCTCACACAAATCAATCACAAAAACACAAATCACTCACAACATCTAAGTTTCTCAAATCCGTCGCAACTTTCGGAGTCGTTTCTTTGCGAATCTAGGTATAAATTCTGAGGCTATTTGTAGGACGTGGGCCGCGCCCTCAGCGTATAGCGGGCGCGCGGCTTGGTACTACATCAAGGTGCTTTGCGTGGGCTTGAGCCACGGAATCCCGCACGTGAGTGCGTTGGGGTAGTGTTGTCGAGTAAGGGGAAACGCCACATGTGCTAGAAAGGTTATTCACGACGCCCGAAACGTTGGTGCAAAACAAGGGCCCCACGTCCAATCAAGTAACCCCGTCGTGGGTTCATGGGACATGGTACGAATCAGATCTGTACAATCGCCGCATGTAGCGGCTATACTGCGGTCCTCATTGTAATTCCATTAAACACGATTATGGATGCAACACTTACGTTTTTAGGCCATAGAAGCGACTAACTAAGATTAACTAAGTGGAGTATGTTTCTATTATGCACAAGAGATACCTTAACCTAGAGTGACACATTGTATTAATCATGTTAAAACGGTAGCCTAACAGATTGTCTTTAATCTGATTCTAAAGTGATTCACATAATTCCGGTCTTTGTTAGGGAAAATATATACAAAGTGTAAAACAATGATAATATGAGATATATGAACTTCAAAATATATATACAACTCATCATACCCTAAATCTGCACACAAACCAAAGGTTAGTTTGTAAAACGAAGCGAAACAAATCTTCACGCTTTGAATCGTAATACAAGACAAAGAAACAAATGTTAGTTTACATGATTAAAACGAGCGCAATGAATCTCTCGCCTTGAATCGCTATACAAGAATAAAATACGTTAGTATATAAAGATAGAAGTAACTGAATGAATGAAAGAACGAAAACCAAAACATGAAAAATGAAACAGTTATGAAAAACCTCATATTACATGGAATGATTAAAAGTTGGTTTCTACATTGTTTTAATTACATTAAAACTCATAACAATG
Organism: Bassia scoparia; assembly: GCA_008642245.1. Taxonomy (NCBI): domain Eukaryota; kingdom Viridiplantae; phylum Streptophyta; class Magnoliopsida; order Caryophyllales; family Amaranthaceae; genus Bassia; species Bassia scoparia. The sequence continues at coordinate 11,815 of SNQN01002308.1, read as the reverse complement.
GTTAATCAAATTTAGAGAAAGTGAGAGAGACATTATTGGTGAGTATCTCAGATTCAACCTTGTTTCGCTTATCAAATCGAGTCGAAAGAACGCAAAAGACTCGTGTTTATGTGTATTCTGTGAAAGAAGTTTTTGTGAATGAAGGGTTTCTGTGATGAGAGAATGCTTAAAGTTTGAAAGTTGAAGTCGGAAGTCCCCGTGGTGAAATTGCATTGAAAACGTGTCAAACTCGTGTCTTCTTCGATCCGAGGCAACAGGCACGTATTTATAGGCGCGGAGGAAGAACAGGGAGCGTGATATACGGCTGGGAATGACGTAATATACGCTCGATGGGGCGAGCGTAATATACGCTCATCCTAGCGGTATATACGCTTCTCACAAGGAGCCTTCGTCTTTTGCAAAGTTGTATACGCTGAGGACGTAATCGCTGAGGGCAGCGTAATATACGCCAAGAGGCAGCGTATATACGTGCTCCTCAGCGTAATATCGCTCCTTCTGCGTATGATATTTTTTTCCAAAAATCTGAAATATTTTGATTCGGAATGATTCTTTGCCATACGTTCGATTTTCTGAGATTAACGCGATGTATTCTACGCAAGCCGTCTTTCGAAGAAGGTATATTCTAGAACAATCGCCGTAGTTTTTCTAAATTATTCACGACTTTTCTGCGTATTCTGCGTATCTAAACTTGCAAATTCATAGAATCATAGAAAAATCAGAAAATAATTTAAACAATACTGGCGGATATGCGAGAAAGATGTTGACGAATATGAAGTGAAAAACAAAACAGCCAATGAGAAATCGCCAGTGGTAACTTGTTTTGAAAACCTTTGGAGATTATTGAGAAACGAAAAAAATATTTTTTGCGTCTCAGATTTTTACCATTGACTCCATGATTTCAAGTTGCGACTGACTTACGATATTTCGAGCTCATTACGAGTGTCAATTTGCGTATTTTTCGAGTTGAATTATATTTGCGAATGTTGTAGTAGTTCATCAATTGATTACTCATTTGGGAGACATTTTTTTGGTGTCTTAAGAAGCCCCGACTTTGACTGAGTCCGTGAGCAGATGATAGTCTCGTAAGACGAAAAGTCAAAGTATTCGATTCGGGACGGAGAGCAACTCAAGACGTCTGCGACGGGTTGGGTTACCCTTTTCGCCGGTACAACTCCACAGCCGCTGCAAACAAAGGTAATGTTTTACTGTTACCTCTGCGCCCATGCGGCGTTTGGCCCTTGATTTTGTGGCGGAGAAACTCCAAACCCGGAAGATGTGCGCGGAAGCTCTTGAGCGGGAGAAGATTCAAAAAACCCGAGAGATCGCTGACGGAATTTCTTGTACGCGGAGAGACATTTCCATGACCCGAAGATGTGCGTCCGGAACTCTGTATGCGGGAGAATTCAAGACCGATAGATGTGCTGGCGGAACTTTCTAATAGCGGAGATAGATTCCAAGACCCGAAATGTTGCTGACGACTTCGTAGCGGGAGAAGATTCCAAGACCGAAGATGTGTTGCTGAGAATTCTGTAGCGGGAAGAACCATAAGACTCCGAAAGATGGTTGTGCTGATTTCTGTAGCGGGAGAAATGTAAACCGAAAGATGCTGTCGCTTGGATTCCCTGTACGGGACGAAATAGTAGACCCGAAGTGTGCATATATGGATTTCTGGTGCGGGAGAAAAATTCCAAAACCCGAAATGTGTAAAGGAGCTGTTTGTGCTGAAGAAGCCCCCACTTTGACTGAGTCTGCAGAGAACGAAAATCTCGTAAGACACGAAAGTCAAAGTAATTTGATTGGGACGGAGAGCACCTCAAGAGTTCTGTAACCCTGAGTCACCCTTTTTCCCGCCTGCGTACGTGTGAAAACAGAGGTTTATTTTTACCTGTTACCGCGCCCATGCGTGTTATGCCTTGGAAGCGCTGGATCTCTGGGCTGCTTTCTCCCTACGCGCTGACCTTGGCTTTTCAAGGAGAAAGTGAGGTGATGAATACCTTCGGAAGCGCCTCGTTTCCTCAGGTAGCTTTTCCACTACGGGCTGACCTTTGGCTTTCGGGAAAAGAACAATGATTGTAGATGCTTCCTACGGCTGACCTTGGTTTTCGGGAAGGAGTAAATGCAAATTCCGTCGAAGCGCTCGTTCTTGCGAAGTTCCCTAATGCTGACCTTCGGCTTTTCGGGGAGAGTGGATGTATGTGCCTTCCTAGGCTGACCTTATGGCTTTCGGGAAGACGTAAGTAGTTCCGTCGGAAGCGCCTTGTTCCTTTCGGAACGTTCGCCTACGCGACTTGGCTTTTCGGGGAAAGTTGCGTGTAGCAACAATCCGCGTATAGCGATAATGCCGTTAGGCATGTGAGTGATGAAACCTCGGAAGCGCCTCGTTCACTCAGAAACCTTCCTACGGTCTGACCTTGGCTTTTCGGGAGAATGTTTGCGCGTAGCAACTCAATCGCGTATAGGCGATGAATGCCGTATAGGCGTGTGCCAGGCAAATGCAATGTAAGATGGCCCTAGCTCGTGTGTGAGGTGGTGCAATCGTGTAATGTGGCAATGTGTCAATGTGTTGTGCAGGATGCATATGCATGATGATGAGTAACTCAATGCACAATGATGCTTACTGAAGGCTGCGTAAAGCATCAGTATATCCTTAGATCTAATGCATGAAATGACCAATGGAAATTGACTAATGGTAAGATTGCTTTTGGATTGCGGGATGGAGCCGTCTCAAGCCCCACATTCGACAAAGGTGATGCTTGTGATTACAAGTGAGCCCCCAACCATGGGTTTGTGGTGTGTGGGAATCGCTAATTTGTGGTGTGATGGAGTGGTTAGTGGATGAGCCCAAACTTGATCGAGGTTGGGCAATGGCTTGATGGATGTAAGGTAAGGCCTAGTGAATTTTTGTGGAGCATGGGTCTTGGCTTAACCTTTTGTGCAGAATTGGTAAGGGATGAGGTACTGGGATGTTGATTTTGATTTGGCCTCAAATCAGTAACTCGCTGAATGCTGCATGAGGAGAGATCATTGGAGAAAATTACTGCGACGAATGTTTGAGGAGGATGCGCTGATGATGCTACAAGAGAGATAGCCTAAAGAAGAGTTGAGATGAAGCCCCTTAAGGTGTATAAAGAATAGGCTAAAGGTTCAAGAAAAGACAAAGGCTAAAATTTGTGGACTAAGGGTAAGTAAATGAGGAACTGATGTGTGTTGGCTACATGGATGTTTGGTTCAAGCCGAGTCTAAGTGGGTGCTAACTAGGTATACTAGAATGGTGCTCTGTCTGACTTTAAGGGAATCAAACTATATGAGAGAAATGGACCTCGAGAAGTGTTAATTGAATTATGGGGGCGTGAACTCGAGAAGTAGGCTTCCCTACACGTATCTTAGGATCAGACCGTCGTAAAGTTTCGGTTGATGAAGTTTGGACCAATGCTCGTGTGAAGAGGGCTTTTGTGGTTGTATGTGGAGGCTGTGGTTTAGGGTTGAAAAAGCTTGACTAGATTAGTAGTGACCACGGGCGCCAGTGTGCTTTTGTAGATTTTTGCTTTTTGTTTTTGGGCTTTGACTTGGGTATCTTGCATTGGAATTTTGTAAATTGATTTGCATTTGGTTACTGGCATTGACTTCTTTGATTTTGTTTTTGCCCATTTTATCCTTCTCTTTTTTTTTTTCTTTTTGACAGTCATTTTTCCTACGCCCGTTTGGTCCAAAGGGTTAGGTCGATGTGGGTGTCCGAAAGAAAGATAGCTGAATGAATGAGTGTGTTATGGCTCCAGGGGTTGCAGGGATTTTGATTTGATGAAGGGAATGGAGGGAAGAGGTCGTTTTGTGGAGTCTATGAAAGAAGGCTCTTCTTGGCAATGTCCATCTGATTGTGGAGGTCGATCCAATTAATTGATTCCATTAAAGTTAGAGCACATACTATATGGATGGCTAAGTAGAAACTTTTTATTTTAAAAACCAAAAGAAATTATTACATAGAGGTTAATGCAGAATTTGAATCCTAACCTATGCATAATAAATGATATACTAGTATTCTAGGGTAAGTTGTTGTATTTTTCTTTTGATCTTATGATCCTAACTATAGAATTGTATCTTTTATCCTTGTGTTATAATTGAGTGACTCTTCTTTTTTTATTTCTGTCTTGTTTTTTTCTCTTTATCTTTTATACTTATTCTTTTGTGAGAAGTCGACTCCAATGTCCGTAGACCCTTTGCCGAATGTGGTAAGGCTCGATTACATTGAGATGATCTTTGTATCTTGGCTGGAGGTTAGAAAGATAGGTCTGACCATCTCTTCTTCAGATTGGAAGGCGGAGACAGGGGGCGCAACTCCTCTCTGTTTTCATCTAGTCAGATAGGTGGTTGAACCTCGTCTCTCCTGGTTGAGATTTCAGTTCTCGGAAGGATGTTTGGGTTATGTTCCTTGTATCTTGCCATGAATCGTGGATTAATGTTTCCAAGGTAGCTATTTCTTTCTCAGGAACGTGAAAAGAAACTTCCTGAATATCGGGTTCCAAGGAAAGGGGAAAGACCATTGAACAAAGGCAGAAGTCAATCTTAAGTTGCCATGGTGTCCCTTAACCCTTTATTATGATAACGAGGGTCATCAGTTGGCTTGAACTTGGGTATGGGATATTCGCGAGAAATCCTTGGCGTTTGGGTTGCAAGGTTGGGCGTCAAGGAGGAGGTGGTCTTTGGTAAGGTGGGGTCGGTGGCTTTTTGGATTGCCTTTTCAAACGCTTGTCCAGGAAGGTGGGCTCGAGGTCAACTCCTTGATCTTAGCTTCAAGCTGTTGACTTTAGCTCGGCAAGCTTTTGGAGCTTTTCTTGTTGGGGAGGCATGCATTTTGGTGGTGTTAAGGCTATGGGTATGAAGGGTTGGAGAAAGGCTATGGTTTGGTTGGGTGAGGATCATGGTTAAGGTAAGGTTAGGTTTGGAACTGTGGGTTGAAGGCTCAAACTCTTTGGGTCGACAGGGCTATGGCGCACGGCTTCACCCCTGTAAAAAGAAATAAACCCTTAGTTGAACTTCCCTTGGTCATTAGTGAAACATGAATGCAGAGCAAATGCCATGTCCTAATTCCATGGCATCTTTCCTAGAATGACTTTATGCAATGAAGGTGCCCTTTCGTTTTTTGAATTTTTTTTGAAATTTTTTTTTTTTAACTTTTGAATTGTTTTTTTTGTTTTTTTTTTAAAGGTGCACCAATGACGTGAAATGTATGCACATGTCTAAGTGGTTAGGGTCACGCCTAGGAGGTCGAGCCTATGTTGGCTGAAGGTAAAGGTAATCTAATGTGAATCTAAAGTCCAACGTCTAGGTCAAAGTCTGTGCCTCCCTAGTAGTCAGGGCAGACTAGATCAGAGTCTATGTGGACTCTAATGGTCAAGGGCAAAACCTAGGGTCAGAGTCTGTGTGGACTAAGGTCGAAAGCTGAAGGACAAGTCTAGTGAACTATGGTCACAGACTAAGCAGAGGTCAGCTAAAGTTCACTATGGCTATGAAAATGCATGATGTGAACTACAGAGGATGACCTTGGATATATGAAGTGTTGTGTTAGGTCTAGAACTGTACAATGGCAGGACCCATACATGCACATATTATACAAGACACGTGATGACAATCAACTATGGTCGTCTAGTAAGTGAGAGTGTCACCGCCTAAGGGCAGAGCTTGGTCCAGTTTCACCACTTGCAAATTAAGCGATGTATGCCAAGATACCCTTATGACACAGTTCAGTAACACGTGCACACATCGCATTGGGCGCGATGGACTTGCCTTAGCCATGCGATACAATAACCACTACAACTAAGGTAGGTATCCCTTATGGTAGTCTGAGCATAGAACATGCCACATTAGTGAGACCAAGGAGCCTAAGGCGCAACCTTATTCGAAAGGTACATGCAAAACTGCAAATCCAATTAACGTGGATGAATGGAAAATACGATGACTTTTTCAAGTCTGTCCACTTCACCTACGGTGATTATCCAGTGAAGTCGCCAATTGTAAGGACGTGGGCCGCGCCCTCAGCGTATAGCGGGCGCGCGGCTTGGTACTAATCAAGGTGCTTTGCGTGGGCTTGAGCCACGGAATCCCGCACGTGAGTGCGTTGGGGTGTGTTTGTCCGAGTAAGGGGAATCGCCACCGTGCCTAAGAAAGGTTATTCACTGGACAGCCTCCGAAACGTTGGTGCAAAACAATGGCCACACGTCCAATCAGTAACCAGTCGTGGGTTCGGGGACATGGTACGAATCGATTGTAACCCATTCGCCGCATGTAGCGGCTTCTACTGCGGTCTCATTGTAATTCCATTAAACACGATTTTTGGATCACACAACTACGTTTTTAGCGCCTTAGAAGCGTACTAACCCTAAAGATTACTAAGTGAGTATGTTTCTATTATGCACAAGAGACTACCTAACCTAGAAATTGTGACACATTGTAGTTAATCATGTTAAAACGGTGCCTAAAAAGGTTGTCATAGTTAATCTGATTTAAAGTGATTCACTATTCTGGTCTTTGTTTAGCAAAATAATAACAAGTGTACAACAATGATAATATGAGATATCAGACTTCAAATATATAATACAAACTCATCTTATCCTAATGCTGCACACAAAACAAAGGTTAGTTTGTAAAACGAAGCGAAACAATCTTCCCGCCTTGAAATGCATAACAAAGACAAGAAACAAATGTTTGTTTATGATGAACGAGGCAAATGAATCTCGCCTTGAATCGCTATACACGAATAAGAAATCGTTAGTATTAACAAGATAGAAGTAATGAAAATGAAATGAAAAAGCGAAAACCAAAACAATGAAAATTGAAAACATTATGAAAACCTTCATATTTACATGGAATGATTAAAAGTTGGTTTCTACATTGTTAAATTCATTAAAACTCATAAAATGGTTTCAAATTAAGAGAAAGTGAGAGAGAATTATTGGTGAGTATCTCAGAATTCAACTCTTGTTTTCGCTTATCAAATCGAATCGAAAGAACGCAAAAGACTCGTGTTTATGTGTAATTTGTGAAAGAGTTTTGTGGAATGTGGGTTTTGAATGAGAGAATGCTTAGAAGTTGAAAGTTGGAGTCGGAAGTCGGTTGAAATTGCATTTGAAAATCGTGTCAAAACTCGTGTCTTCTCGAATGAGGCAAGGCACGTATTTATAGGCGCGGAGAGAAGAACAGGGACGCGTATAATACGCTGGAATGACGTATAATAAGCTCATTGGGGAGCGATATCGCTCATCCTCAGCGTATATCGCTTCTCACAAGGAGCCATTCGTTCTTTGCAAAGTTGTATATGCTGAGGAGCGATAATACGCTGAGGGGCAGCGTATATACCTCAAAGGCAGCGTATAACGCTGCTCCTCAGCGTATATACGCTCCTTTTGCGTATATATTTTTTTCCAAAAAATCTGAAATTTTGATTCGGATGATTCTTTGCCATACGTCTCGATTTTCTGAGATTAACGGATTATTCTGGCGCCTTTTCGCAAGAAGGTATGATTCTAAACAATCCGCGTATTTTCTAATTATTCACATGTATTTCTGCGTATTCTGCGTATTTAAACATTGCAAAATTCATGAAAATCATAGAAAAATCAGAAAAATTTATATTACTGGCGGATTCAGAAAAATGTGACGAACATGATGAAAAACAAAAGCATGAGAATCGCCAATGTAACTTGTTTGAAAACTTTGAGATTATTGAGAAACCGAAAAAAAATATTTTTGCCTCGTTTTTTTACCTTTGACTCATGATTTCAAGTGCGACTTGACTTCACATATTTCGAGCTTCATTTACGAGTCAATTGCGTTTTTTCTGAGTTCGAATTAATTGCGACATGTGGTATAGTTCATCATTGATTACTCATTTGGGGAGACATTTTTAGGTGTCTACGAAGCCCCCCACTTTGACTGAGTCCGGAGAGATGATATCTCGTAAGACGACAAGTCAAAGTATTTCGTTCGGGACGGAGAGCAACTCAGGACGTTCTGCGACCCTGAGTTTACCCTTTCGCCGTACCCCGCCCGATGCAAAACAAAGGTTAGTTTCTGTTCCGTGCGCCCCATGACGGCGTTATGCCCTTGGAATTCTTGTTGCGGGAGAAAACTCCAAAACCCGGAGAGTGCGGGAACTTCTTGAGCGGGAGAAGATTCAAAAACCGAGAGTGCGACGAATTTCTGTAGGCGGGAGAAATTTCCAGACCGAAGATGGCTGTCGAACTTCTGTAGCGGAGAATGATTCCCAAGACCGAACGATGTGCTGGGCGAACTTCTATAGGGGAGAAGATTCCAAGACCCGAAGATCGTGCTGAGGAACTTCTGTAGGCGGGAGAAGATTCCAAGACCGAGATTGTTTGCTTGAGATTTCTGTCAGCGGGAAACCATAGACCCGAACAGTGGTTGTGCTGATTTCTGTAGCGGGAGAAATCGTAGACCCGAAAGATGCTTTGTGCTGGATTTCTGTAGCGGGAGAATCGAGACCCGAGTGTGCATAGTTTTGGACTTTCTGGTGGCGGGAAGAAAATTCCAACAACCCGAAATGTGTAAAAGAGCTGTTGTGTGAAGAAAGCCCCACTTTGACTGAGTCTGAAGAAGAATACGAATCCGTAAGACGAAAGTCAAAGTATTTGATTCGGGACGGAGAGCAACCAAACGTTTGTAACCCTGAGTCACCTTTTTCGCCGGTCTGCAAACAAGGGTTAGTTTTACCTGTTACCGCGCCGCATGGCGGTGTTATGGCCCTTGGAAGCGCGCTGGATCCTCGGGCCTGCTTTCTCACGGCTGAACTTGGCTTTTCAGGAGAAAGTGAGGTGATGAATACCTTCGTAGGCCTCGTTACCTCAGGTGCTTTTCCCTACGGCTGACCTTGCTTTTCGGGAATAAGAAAATGAATGTAGATGCCTTCCTACGGCTGACCTTGGTTTTCGGGAGGAGCTAATGCAATTCCGTCGGAAGCGCCTCGTTCCTGATCGGGAAGTTTCCCCTATGGCTGAACCTTGGGCTTTTATCGGGGGAGAGTTGTTGATGTATGGTCCTTCCTAAGGCTGACTTGGGCTTTCGGGAAGACGTATGAAAGTTCCGTCGGAAGCGCCTTGTTCCTCTCGGACGTATTCCCCTACGCGCTTGATTGGCTTTTCGGGGAAAGTATGCGTGTAGCACAATGCGTATCAGCGATGAATGCCGTATAACGGCATGTGAGTGCATGATTCCTTTTCGGAAGCGCCTACTTCGTTCTCAGGAACTTCCTAGCGGCTGACCTTGGCTTTTCGGGAAGAATGTTGCGCGTAGCAACAATCGCGTATAGCGATGAATGCCGTATAGGCGTGTGCAGGCAAAATGCAATAGTGATGGGCCCTAGCCTCGTGTTGAGGTGGGCAATGTGAATGTGGCAATGTGTAAAATGTGTTTGTGCAGGATGCATATGCATGATGGATGTAATGTAAACTCAATGCACAATGATGCTTATGAAGTGCGCGATATAAGCAAGTATAATTCTTAAATCTAATGCATGAAATGACCAGGAAATTGACTAATGGTAAGAATGCTTTTGGATTGCGGGATGGAGCCGTCTCAAGCCCGCCATTCGAGCAAAGGTGATCGCTTTTGTGATTACAAGTGAGCACCCCACCCATGGGTTTGGGTGTGTGGGAATGGCTTAATTTGTGTCGGTTGATGGTTGGTTTTAGTGGCAATGAGCCCCACTTGATTCGAGGTGGGGAATGCTGATGGAGTAAGGTAAAGGCTAAGTCGAATTTTGTGGAGTCATGGGTTTGGCTTACCTTTTGTGGCAGTAATTGGTAGGGATGAGTACTGGGAATGGTGAATTTTGTTTTGCCCAATCTTATCGAGCTGAATGCTGCATGAGGAGAGATATGGAGACAATACTGGCGACGCAATGCTTTTGAGGAGGATGCCTGATGACTGCATTACAACGAGAGATAGGCCTAAGGAAGAGTTGAGGCAGAGCCTAAGTGTATGAAAGAATAGGCTAAAGGTTCAAGAAAAGACAAGTGCTAAAATTTGTGACTGGGTAAGTAAATGAGGAACTGATTGTGGTTGGCTACAATGATGTTGGTTCAAGCTCGAGTCTATGTCGGGTGCTTACCTAGGAATTGTGCTCCTAGATTTAAAGGGAATCAAACTATTATGAGTAGAATGGACCTCAGAATGTTATTGAATTATGGGTCGAAACCTCGAGAAGAGGCTTCCACGTATCTTCAACGGAATCAGACCGTGTAGTTCTCGTTGATTGATTGGACATGCCTCGTGTGAGAGGGCTTTTGTGGTTGTATGTGAGCTGTGGTTTGAGGGTGAAAAAGACTTGATGAATTAAGAAGTGAACCCAGGTGCGCAGTTGTGCTTTTTTAGACTTTGCTTTTTTTTGTTTGGGCTTTGAACTTTTGGATTTGCATTGGATTTTTTGAAATTGATTGCATTTGTGAGAACTGGCATTGACTTTGATTTTTTTGCTTTTGCCCATTTTATTCTTCTCTTCTTTTTTTTTTCTTTTGCACATGTCTTTTCCTACGGCACCGTTTGGTCCAAAAGGGTTTAGGTCGGATGTGGGGTGATAGAAAGAAAGATAGCTGAATGATAGTTTTTATTAAGCTCAAGGGGTTGCAAGGGATTTTTGTTGAATGAAGGGAATGGAGGGAAGAGGTATTTTGTGCGAGCTATGAAGAGGCTCTTCTTGGCAAGTCCAGTTGAAATTGTGAGGTCGATCATATAATTTGATTCATTAAAGTTAGAGCAGCAAACTATATGGAGGCTAAAGAAACTTTTATTAAAAACCAAAAGAAAATTATTACATAGAGGCTATTGCAGAATTTGTCCTAAACCTAATACAATAGACTCGAAATGGGAAAAAGAAAAAATACATAGAGGGAAGGGACTCTCCGACTCGATCCTATCACTAAGACTCTCTGACTCATGTGAATTGAAGAAGGTCATTCTCTATGTCCCTTCATGTCGTAGACCTTTGCGAATGTGGTAAGGCCTCGATACTTGATGATCCTTTGTATTCTGCTGGAGGTTAGAAATGAAGGTCTTGACCATCTCTTCTTCAGTTGGAGCCGGAGACTAGGGGCAGCAACTCCTCTCATGACTAGTCGATAGGTGGTGAACCCCCTGTTCCTCCCTGGTTGAGGATTTCAAGTTCTCGGAAGGCATTTTTTGGGTCTGAATGTTACCTGATTGCCATGCAAATGCGTGGATGATGTCTTCCCATGTAGCTATTTCTTTCTCAAGGAAGTTGAAAAGAATCAACTCTGACAATATCGTTCCAAGGAAAGGGGAGAAAGACCATTGGAAACAAGCAGAGTCAATCCTTTAAAAGTGCCATAGGTGGTCTTAAATTCCTTATATGGAAACGAGGGTCATCGTTCGCTTTGAACTGGGTATTCTTCGGCTGGAAATCCTTCGGACAGTTTGGTTGCAAGGTGGGGTCAAGGGAGGTTGGTCTTGGTAGATAGGTGGGTCGGTGCTTTTTCGGATTGCCTTTTAAACAGCTTGTCCAAGGAAGTGCTCGAGGTCACTCCTTGATCTTAGCTTCAAGCTGTTGAACTTTGCTCGCAAGATTTTGGAGCTTTTTTTTTGGGGGATGCATTTTGTGGTGTTAAGGCGTGATGGGTTGAAAGGTTGGAGAAAGGCTAGGTTGGATTGGGCTGAGGGATCATGAAGGTTAGAGGAAGGTTAGGGTTTGGACTTGGGCTGAAGGCTCAAAACCTTTGGGTCGAGAAAGGGCTATGGAGACGGCTTCACCCTGTTTCAAAAAGAATAAAACCTTAGTGAACTTCCTTGT
>SNQN01002307.1:64064-76410 GCA_008642245.1 Bassia scoparia | reverse complement strand
AAATAATTTTTGATTTATTGTTTTTTCTGGAATGGAGAAGTTTTGGAATTTTCATTTTGACTATGGATTCTATTCTGGATGTTCTCTGTTCTCCAGCCCATCCTTGAATTGAGTCAGGTCTCAATGTAATTTTCCTCGTATAATGATACACATGAAAGGGTTGTTTCTCTATGAACTTCTTGAAAATTGATCGTGCAGAAACGTGAAACAATACTCATCACTATGCATTGAAATCATCTTCATAATCCAGACAATTCAAAGTACTGCCACTGTAGAAGGATAAAAACTAGAAAGGCAACATACCTGTGGATGAAGATGTTGGTCAAAGCATGCTGTGGCTCCACCATCTTAATTGCAGTTTAGAGTTGATAATCCCTTCATTCACCATGTCAACAGCGATCTTCACTGCACCTTGTCCAGTTCGCTTACCCAGACCCGCATTGTAACATCCACAGTCTTATTTCTGTACAGTGAATTCAATATCTGTGTTAACATAAATGGACCCAGCGGATTATCATTACAAAAAATTAAAGAAATGACAAAACATTATCTCATGTGTATTTGACTCCAATATAGACAAGCCTCAAAAAATACATAGCTATATCAACTATTACCTGCATACCTTGTATGTTTTTCTAAAATTTCACAGTTCTGCACAAGTTCTGCTAAGCATACAGGCATACAGCTCTTCATGGTGACTGCGATGGCCAGCCAAAAAACCTTCTGTTTAAAATTCCCACCAATTTTACCTTTCATTAAACACAGTTTTAATACATGCAGGAAATTAAAGAAAGAAGGAGCCAAAACAATGTAAGCCATGCTAGTTTTATGTTCATTTGGACTCTGACTAAGCAAATGAATTTCTTGCAATAGTAGTTATGCAAGAATTCTTTAGCTTGCTTTGCGATTTAAAAAGGAACATATGACTGAATGCTTAATCCTCTAGGGAGAGAATAACAGACAAAGCATTTGAAATATATAACTAGCTATAAAAGAATGGCAACGCTACAAAGTGGAACATACTACACCACCAAACATGTTCCAGACGACCTAAACAAGGGCCATACAATTTCTGAGTCATAGCAAAGCGTTCTCCACTCTTTGCTTGCCACCTCTACACACACCTCCATTAAGTCCAAGATTGAGGACAGTGTCCATCATACCCAGCATAGAAATTGTAGACAGGATGGCAACATTTTGTTAGAGAAGACATACTACATAAATATATAGCCAATCATGAACTCCTGTAGTTCCTTACCGCAGCACAGAGCGAACTGAAAGAAGAAGAGGCTTAGAGGGTCTCCAAGGTAGCTCCCATTCATTCTCTACTACTCTCGAAGCCCTCAAGAATATCTCCCACATACTTGGAGGAATCTTTTTGCCATTGTCCTGAATATTCTTGGCATGCTTCTGTCGAAATGGTCAGCCCAGGAAGAACAGATAAACCTATGGTTGCCATTTCGCAAGATTGCTCCTTTACCTCCCAGCCTTACATTAACAAATAAACACTATAAAATTTGTTTCTTAAAAAAAAGATGGAAGACTTTGCTACTCCTATGGTGTAGATACAAAATATACCTAAGCTGGAGTAAAAATTCCAGCTCACTCCTTAAAATTAGCCATTGACTTACAAGGACTTCATGCTCTTGTCTCCTTCATTCTTCCTTTTCCGAAATTGAAAACATGCTGATAAATAGAAAAGTAAATAAAACTGAACGTCAATAATCATTTGTTTATTGGCATCAGATAAATAAATGATTGCATGATTTATATTTTTACTGAAAAACAACATGCTAACTACATATAGTACCTTTTTTGCAGGTTGAAACTGGTTCTCTGACACCACACGCCTTGACTCACTTTGTGACACTTGATTCGGCTTGCTAGTCGATGTGTTAAACTTTCTTTTTTGACTTAGAGATGAACTGAAGACGGCGTGACACTATTGCTTTGCCACATCCAATATCTGGTTATGTGATCCTTCAAAATGGACCTAATCTGATACCATAATGCTCTCGGGTTTCAACAAGTGTCGTGTGTCGCGCGGATATCTAGGAGCAGGTTTGTGATCAGCAATCCCTCTTGATATGGTGACGCCATTTTTCAGTAAACGCCACAGATTCCCTGCAAAAACTTACAATTCCAATGGTGAATTTTTAGCGTGTTGATTCAACTCCTCAATTAGTGAAAGGTTAGTAACCAGTTTTTGCAAATTTGAACTTGGAACTTTTGCATCAATGATTCAGCTATATCTTAAAATGACTCATCTTTGCCGAAATATCAATTGGAGAAGTGGCTATGGTGATTCTCGTTTATAGTGCGGTGATTGATAAAGAAGTCCGTAGAAGGATGTAAGCATTTCACCCAATATGTACAATTTGACAATGCTACATTATTAGGCCTACTAACCCCACAGCTATCACAGCAATAGACTTAAACTCATTCACCTCTGAAGTAACAATAGCTATAGGCACGGCCTTAGTGTTGTTCTACCTTATCAATGAAAGAGTTGACAACAGTCCTAGTAGCAACTCTGACTGCGTCTTATCTTGCTAAACCTTTCCTCACTTATAATACTTATTGATCGAATTTTGAGGTGACAACTATCTTACAGACTAAACAATCACATCTTAACCAGCTACCAGCCGACAATAGATCTTCACATTGCATGAACTCCAAATAACTCATTACCAAACATCAACTATTCCTAATTACTTCTCTCGAACATAGCTTAAAAAACTCCTTAACAAATCTGATAACTGATGAGAGGTTATTATAATCTTTATGTCATTAAGAATCTCTTCTCTATATATCAATTCAAAGAACTTTCGCGATTCATCTGCCAAACTACTTATAGCAATGATTATGTCAACTTTAATTCTCATTAATCACACGTCCAAAACAACATATATCAGGTCATAAAAACCAAAATCTCAACTCCGTTCATATAACAACCCATTAACACCACCCACTGTACTGTATTGAAAGTTGAAATAACATAAACAACGACACGAAACATCGAAGTCCAAGTACATAATACCGTGTACTCTTGTCATATAAAAGTGATCCCACCATTGAAATTCACATATCACCTAAACAAGCCCATATCCACTCGATAACACACATCACGAACAGTAATACATAGAAAGGTACTGAGGTTAAATACGTACCAAAATAGAGCGTTGCATATTATCCCCCAACTTTTCAGTTGCACGTACTTACAAACTGGGTACCTAACACATCAAACAAGCCCTAATGTAAAAAAGCAATGGCTTAAATTGTACTCGAGAACGATAAGAACCAGAATTATTAAACCCTTGTAGAGATCCAATATTCGGAACCTAAAAACTATACAGTTTCACAGAACACGAATCAAAACCCTTCGTAATTTCAGTAATCTAAACCTGCAATAAAAGCACGATTGAGACCCTAATATAAACCCTAAAGTATATTAAATATAATAACTAAAATAATTAGGGGGTTCACTGAAACATCGGGAACAATAAAGAGAAAAAGAAAAAGGAAATTAGGGAAAAGAAAGAAAGCGGTCGCAACCAAAGGCGAAAGACGCCAGTAAGAAGGGTTGCGAGTTGGTGAGAGAAAGAAGTAGCAGTTGGAAAGAGCGAAAAGCGACGGAAATGGAGAAGAACCATAGCGATGCAAGAAAAGCGCCGAAAGGAGGAGTACGAGGAGAAAAGAGAGATAATATTGAGATAATGAAACGAGTGCTGAGGTGAAGGGAATGAGAGAGAGAGAGATGAGAGACGAGGAGAGAGAGAGAGAATTTGGAGAATTGAACTTAACGATGGCTTGCGGCCGCCGGTGGTGACGGCATGAGGGAGATCGATGTGAGTAAGAGAACGCAATAGTCGGTGGTGAAGATGAGAGAGTAAGAGATAATGGTGAAAGAGGGAAGATTAAGGATAAGGTCTAAAGGGTTGAGGACAAGAGGAAGCGTTTGTTTGCAAAAGTGGGAAAAATAGGGGTGGGGTTTTCTTCAGAAGGAGAAATTTTTTTATAATTTAAAAAAAAACTTTACCGACGCGAACAATTTTCGGTCGGTCGCCACTTCATTGTTTTGTGACCGATGATTTTTCGGTCGGTAAATGCTTATAGATTTTTTTTTTAATAGAAACGAGGGCAGGGTTAAAATCCAAAAACTCATCCCACCGAATTTCTAATCGGTCGGTTGTAACCGACCGAATATTTCGTGGTAGGCGGTAATTTCTTTTTGGGAAATTTGTGTTTTTTTTTTAATTAAACCAAATGTACGGCTATGGGGGTTTATATTCAATTGGATTTAACCGGACCGACTATGTAATCGGTACAATGGACTTCACAAACCGACGCCGATTTTAACGTCGGTATACCGACCGAATTAATCGTGGTAAATTACACCGACCAATGCGGTCGGTGTCGTCGTATGACGACCATGATATTTTTTTCGCGTCCTGATAATTTCGGTCGCCTTACACACGAAATTCTTGTAGTGTGACAATACAAAGTGTATATAAAATACTTATGTGTGTTGACAGAAAGCATTCATGTGAATATTTGGATTGAAGGCTAACACACGTTATTTGATGCTCAATCGAACTAGAAAATGATGGCTTTTGAAAATAGGACTTTATAAGAAAGGAAGATTCCAGATGAGGAAACTCAGCAACTGTTCCAAAGGACAAACTCCTACAAATTAGGTGGAGGATACAACCTGTCAACTATTAGAAGTTCCTCAACCTAATGCTGAAAGAGACTAAATACTAAGGAACATGTTAGGAAGTGGAGAAAATAGAGGAAACTCTCCTGAGCCCTCAGTTTGGAGTTTCCGTAAGAAGATTTCCAGCCTAAACCTGGAAAGCACCAAAAATCTCATCATTTGATCTCATAAATCCAGTGATATAATAATTAGGACAGCAACAAAAACTCAAATCACAGACCAAAATACATTGAATCGAGCTCTACCAAGCTGAGACACCTTATCTTGCTGCCTTCCACTATTGCATTACTACGATATAATATGTTGACAACAAACCCGAAGCAAACCTAATGAAGACGCCACTTAATCAGGCATGCACGACTTGCGCCATAAAATGAGATAATGCAGCCGACCACTAGAAATGATAAATTCGAAACCACACAGGAACACAAGGTCATGGCTACTCAAATTCGGAACACCCTCTCCCTACAAATAAATCACAAAAGCGCCGTCAGTATAGGTACTTACTATTGGGTTTAACGGAATCAAACGCTAAACGAACAACGAAATAAAATATAGATGGACCAACAACAACCTCGAACGAAACCAAACAGACAGACCTCGATTCTATATAACGATGGTATAAATCTAACAAGAAGGTAATAACGACTTCGAATAAAGACAACTTATTGCCAATACCATGAGTAGCATCGGTTACACTCATCGAAAGAGCGACCATCCGTATACCGGAATCTCCTTAAATATCGGCCGATTTGACTTCACACATTACTATACTAATCGGAGATTTCAAACTCATTAATCAAAATGTTAGACGTTAAGAATATGTAGCACACTTACTCACCTAACAACTGGTGGCTGATATTCATACTTACAGAGCAGGGGAACGTTTATGTATGAGCAACCTCACCTGGCTTATGAGAAATGACACAAAAAATTATTTCAAAAGCCATTAAACGTTTTTCAAAGCATTGACAAAGCTCTCTCTATGGGCCTTAAGTAGGCAACCACACAACCCAGAGCCTGGTACGAAAGGCTCATCAAAGTTTCCCTGTTAACACAAATTCTTTTACAAAGAGGAATAAGTAAGATAAAACTTTTCTCTACTATAAAAAGTTGACAAGGGAACTAGACGACTTCTATTCATTGTTACAAATAATGTGTATCGAAAAAATGGACATTATTTTGGTCAGCAACTATAGAAAACTAATGTAGATAATTACTTGCTGAAACATAAATGAGTAGTGAAATTTGCAAAACTGCATGCACCACAGAAGAGAACCAGCTCACAAAGGAACACAACAACTCACCACACCCAAAAATTTCACCACTATTAGTTCACAAAATACTTTACATAGTATTTAACTCAAATTAGTTGCACCAAAAATAATGTCATACAACATATTATTTGACAATTAATAGTCAGTTCCCTTCATTTTAAGAAAAAAGTTTTATACTACTTTCCTCTTGTAAAAACATTAATTGTAACAGAAACTTTTGAATAGCCTTTCCGTACCAGCTCGTGGGTGCTACTTAAGCCCAATAGAAGAGCTTTGTCAAAGCTTGAAAACATGATTTGGGATTTGTCATTTTCCAGCCAGGAGGTTGCTCAAACATAAACTTCCTCCTGAAAGATAACCATTTGGAAGGCACATTTAACGATCCATTTGATAAAGTTTGAAAACCCATAAAAGAAGGGCAAAAGGCAATAAGAAAATTCGAAATGGTATTCTAACCTGCTACAGGTGCAAAAGGTTATCTTCGAAGTCTATAACTTCTTGTTGATTATACCCTTTAACAACTAGTCTAAGCTTTGTTTCCTTATGATTGTGCCATAATTCCGTCTAGCTTGTTCCTAAAACCCTTTAAAGACCAATGACCCATTTTATATTTAAAGGTGACAGTTTCAAAAAGATGCCATAACTTGTTCCTTTCAAAATTCAATTCAGTCTTCCTGCAACCATTTTAAATCCAATCGGATCCTTTAGGGCTCTCATTGGTTCTTCCGGTTCAACATATTGGACAGAACATGCATGGAAGGCAACAGAAGTTTCTCACCTGAGCAAACGAGTTTGAGTTCCTTTATTTAATATCACTGATTATGAATCATAGGATGAGATTTAATGGTGTTACCAGGGTTTAGCGGAAATCTCTTACAGAGAACTCCAACTTGAGGTGTACTCAGGATGGTTCCCTCTATTTTCTTCACCTCCTCAACATGTTTCCATTAGTATTTTCCACTCCCACCCCCTCCAGCATTAAAGGATTTGAGAACTTCTATAATTGACAAGGTTGTTCCTCCACCCATAATCTGCTAGGAGTTTTTTAGGAACAGTTGCTAGTTTCCTCATCTGGATTCTTCCTTTCTTATAAGTCCTATTTCACAGCATCATTTTCTAGTTCATGAGCATCAAAACGTAGTGTTAGCTTCCATCAAATATCACATGAATGCTTTTGTCAACAACACATAGAGTTTTTATTAATTTATTTATTTTTTAAACATTTTCCCGTTTCCTTGATTTTCATAATTTTTTCAAAAACCCCAAGTGTTTCCGTGGTGCAATTATTTAGTAGTGTGTAATAGTTGATTGACCAGTGGAAGGCTCGCTAGCATGACAGACAACAAGGAGTCAACTAGTSAACTGAATGACCCATTAATGAGAAAGATCTAGACCATATTGTGTTACTCTCTACTTTCTTCAAAACAACTTACTAACAAATAATAAGATGGGTTTTCAAAAGAGAGACTAGTAGATTCTGGACTCCCTATKTAACCAAATAGTGAAATATGCGGAAAGAAAGTTGCCAAAATCTTACTAATAAATAATAAGATGCCTATATGCGTCATGTGTGTGTGTGTACTTTGTATGTGATTTTGATGCTTGGTGGTTTATGCATCAGTTTGAAGACCCATCAGTTTGTTGCTTCTTMTTATTTGTCCTAAACTAATCAAGCTGCTCTACTATGTTTACTTCATGGAACTGTTTACTTTTTAGACAAACCATGTATGATCTATGATTGATAATSTGGAGCTTGTTATGAGTGGAATGAAAGTAAAATTAAATTAATGTTACAATATTCTGAGGGGTAAATGTGCAACTAGTATAMTAGTATTTATACAGAATCGTGCAAAGTGCAAACAGACAAAGACTGTCTAATTAAACATGAGTTTGTTAGAGAAATAACAGAAGTTCCCGCCAAAACTAATYACTTGTTATTTTCTATAACATCCCATCAAAATAGACTTGTATTCAAGTCTAAGGTACAACAAAATTAGGGAATTTCTGCTCAAAAACCTGTGTCTTTTCCCAAGTAACTTCAAAATCTASATAACCAAGCTAAACTTGATAAACAAATGGGCAATGTGTATTTTCTCTTAAATATTCTCTCATTTTCATGGACCACAGTATGCTTAGCTATTTCTAATTGTGAAACTCTTCTCTCTGTTTTTATTTTTTGGTGCGATGTGAAACTCTTCTCTTTCAACCCGAACATTTAACTTATAAATTGCTGTATTTTAAAGGTGAGGACTGAAACTAGCCCAGAGGATGTAGGTGGCATGCATGCTGCTGCTGGGATCTTGACTGCTAGAGGTGGAATGACATCTCATGCTGCGGTGGTGGCTCGTGGTTGGGGAAAGTGCTGTGTTTCAGGGTGCTCGGACATTCAAGTGAATGAAGCTAACAGGTTATTCTTAGTTTACCTTTTCACTCTGACTTCGGATTGTTCCTTATTTTAAGATACGAGCGTACGAGGTTTTATGTTTGTTTTCCAGGTTGTTGTGGTTGGAGAAAATGTGATAGCAGAAGGCGATTGGCTTTCTCTTAATGGATCTACTGGTGAAGTAATATTAGGAAAACACCACTTTCTCCGCCTGCACTCAGTGGAGATTTAGAAGTTTTTATGTCTTGAGCGGATGCTGGCGACGTGTCTATCTCATTCTTTATTGTATAGCTTATGATTCCTTGCACCTATAACTTCTTCTCATCCAACTATACTGTCCCATAATCAATTGAAAATGTCTTGATACGAAAGCATGCCATGACAATTATTTTGTGTGAGTGTGTAATAGAAGCTTTCGGAATAAGTGAGTGACTCGCTTTTTTTTTTTCCCCTACAATTCAAAGTGTCAGAGGACAACCAGAAGTTTAAGCCCCATCTCCCCAGGGTTAGAATTTATACTCATCCAAAGTATTGGGCAGCCTTTTCTCTTACGGGAAGGTTAAATATTATTATCAGCTCTTCCATATATTTTTATTTATTTATGTTTTATTTTTGTAAGGGACTCTTCCATATAAATTTTATTATATGTTGTTTTCTATTAAATGTTTGTAATTATACACTCTTATGTGGAGTATGTCACCAAATTTTATATGCCACATCCTCGCTAACTGAATGATGTACTACTGCTGTGAAGGTCATGGCCAATGCAGATACACCAGAGGATGCATTGGTTGCAAGAAACAATGGAGCCCAAGGGATTGGCCTTTGTAGGACTGAGCACATGGTAATTTTACTCTTTTCCTTCATTATCTTTCTTATTCCGATCTGATTTTATTTCTCATGTAATACTTAATTTACTTGCAGCTTTGTCATTCCATCTAGTTGTGTTTAGGTGTAGGTCCTAATATTTCGCAAACTCCTATGTGTTTAGATCTAGGTCCTAATRAATTTGTGAGATATAAAGATGAAAAGATGTTAACTTCTGTGCATATTTTTATCTATAAATAACGACTGACCAGATTTCTTCACTCAGATGTCTAGCTAAATATATGCTTGCATTAGTCAACGAAAGAAATGAATAATTAGTTTTTTTTTCCTTGCCTTAGTTTTTTGCTTCAGATGATAGGATAAAGACCGTCAGAAAAATGATAATGGCAGTAACAGTTGAGCAGAGGAAAGCAGCTTTGGATCAGCTATTACCTTACCAGAGATCCGACTTTGAGGGCATTTTTCGGGTCATGGATGGTAACCTCTTTATATTTAAATGTMTCTCATTTTCTGTCTTATCATTGAAAAGTTATTAYTATGCAGTTTCCATTATGGCATTGTGTAATTTGTAAAACTCAGGGCTTCCAGTGACAATCAGATTGCTAGACCCACCATTGCATGAGTTTCTTCCAGAAGGCAACTTGGATTCTATTGTCAATGAGCTAGCATCAGAAACTGGCATGAAGGAAGAAGAAGTTTTCTCCAGGATTGAAAAGTTGTCAGAAGTTAACCCCATGTTAGGGTTCAGGGGCTGCAGGTAGTGTATAAATTATTCCTAGTTTTTACTTTAAGTATCGCTATTTATGATTATGTGCACAACGTAAATAAAGTCTGGTGTATATAATTCTGATTTGAGTGATGATAAACGCATCGCCATGATGGTCAATAACATGGGCATTGAAGTATACATCTGTTAGGTCTTTGTTGAAACATTTTGGTAATGGACTTTTGGTTGTGCCCTTGCAGGTTGGGGATATCATACCCTGAACTAACTGAAATGCAAGCACGCGCAATATTCCAAGCCGCTGTTTCAATGAGCAACCAGGGTATTACAGTGCTTCCTGAGATTATGGTTCCTCTTGTTGGAACACCCGAGGCATGATTTCTCATCTTTTTTTTATTTGTAATGCTTCAGTTATCATATTCATAGCCAAGATAGSAGAATAACTTTTATTATATTTCCCTCTCTAATACTTTACACTTTCAAGTATATTGACTAATTTTGCAGTGTTGAATAAACAATAAGGTCTTTTGTTTGATATGCTCGAAACTAAACTATTGCTATCTGAGTTGCAGGAGTTAGGGAATCAAGTGAGTGTGATACGAAATGTTGCAGAAAAGGTGTTTGCTGAGATGGGTGTCACCTTAAAATACAAAGTAGGAACTATGATTGAGATTCCCAGAGCAGCCCTCATTGCTGACGAGGTATGTTTAAATTTCCTCTATAAAAGTGTCTAATAGCTGTAATTCTTTGACGGCTGGTCCATTATTCAACTATTAGTTTTGATGTGCACGTGATGATTGATTAGACCTATGAAAATTGTATTACAARTCATTAAAAATGATTATATATTATTCTCACAATTTATCTGAATATTAATTATTTTGTTAAAGAAAACTATGACTTGAAATTCAAAATAAAACCGTTAATGTCTCAATGAAATTTGAAGTAATCTCTNCTAGATTGGTACAAGAATTGCATCATCAAGGCTTTACACAGTCCAAGAATGATTATTCCCTTTTTATCAAAAAAGAAGGGGATCAGGTTGTGATGGTTGGTGTGTATGTTGATAATATAGTGGTGACAGGTAGTGATGGCAGTGGGTAAAGGACCTTGTCCGGATCCGAGGATCCAGATCCATTTTTGACGGATATGGATCCTAAAATTTAGGACCCTGATGGATCCGGGTAGGATCTGGATCCTACTTTTCGAAAACGGATCTGGACCGGGTCCTCCTCTAGGACCCTGTCCAGGATCCGTTTACCCATTTTTTTAAAAAAATATACAAAATATGTTGGATAATAGTAATACTACTGAAGAATGTACTAATCCATTATTTTGATAGTTTGACCCAAGACTAATTATACTCTAAATCAAAGTATATTTGTCTTTGAAACTTTGTTTTTCTCGTACGTTAAATGATTTAAATCTTTAATTATGTATGATTGTTTGTAAACTCACGAATATTGGGAGATGTAAGGAAGATATATGTTATTTTAGGCTTTTTAATCAAATTTTTGTTCAATAATTGTTGTTTTTCATTTGAAGTAAAAAATTAAGAAAGGATCCATTTAGGATCCATTTAGGACCCATATCCGTAGGATCCATACGGATCTGGATCCGGGTCCTAAAAATTAGGACCCTGATGGATCCGGGTAGGATTTGGATCCTACCTTAAAAAACGGATCCGGGTCTGGATCCTAGAGGACCCTGCCCGGATCCGGTCCATTGCCATCACTAGTGACAGGCACTGATGACAATGCTATAAATCAATTCAAGTCACATTTGAATACAGTTTTTGGTATCAAAGATTTGGGGAGATTGCACTATTTCCTTGGTTTTGAAGTCTCTTATTCTGCACAGGGGATAGTCTTATCTAAGCATAAATTTACTAAAGAGATTCTTGCAGAGGCTGCTTTATCCAAAATTAAACATGTGGTTGCTCCTTTACCTCTGAACCTTAAACTTTCTGCTTCAGAAGGGGCATTATTCACAGATGCCAAATATTATAGGTGTTTGGTTGGGAAATTGAATTTCCTCATAAACACCAGGCCAAATCTTTCTTATTCTGTGCAAACATTTAGCCAATTTCTGCATGAGCCTAGAATTCCACATTATAATGCTTTGCAGCATGTTCTTCACTACATGGCTAATACTGCTACTCAAGGGATTCTTCTAAAAGGTTCTGATCAGCTCAAACTTCAGGCATTCAGTGATAATGACTGGGGTTCTTGTCCTGACACTAGAAGATCTATTTCAGGATATATTGTTATGCTTGGTAATTCTCCAATTTCTAGGAAAAGCAAAAAGCAACATACAGTGTCCAAGTCCTCTACAGAAGCTAAATATAGAGCTATGGCCAGTGCTAGTTTTGAGGTTGTTTGGTTGGTTAGATTGTTGGAGGAAATGGGGATAGACAA
>SNQN01002307.1:44638-64039 GCA_008642245.1 Bassia scoparia | reverse complement strand
GTAAGGTAAAATAGGTGAGGTTATTTGAGAAGGGTTGGCGCCGTAGTTAGGGCTGCCAGCGAATGCTCACAACCACAATTAGAATGATGTTTGTCTGCCTATGGACTACACACCGCACAATTTCATTTTGGGCTCCTTCCCACAAGACCTCAATTCTAATATGGCGAGCTAGAGACGCGACGTTCCACTCCTTATTTATTCCATGTGGGGACTAAGGATTATTTGCACAACACCGCATCATATCATGGGGGCAATTGCCACTCCTTGTCATCACTGAACTTGGCTGTAAAATATAAACGATACAAAGGAAGCCTAAATTCCATACATGCTTGTTTCAAGTGTCCGCCCGTCATTTTTTGACAGAGTATGAAGACGGTAAACCGCCTATAAGAACCTAGACTAAATCTTGCCTTACTATGAAAGGGAAGAGATGAGGTTTTAATGTGTTGAGGTGTGAACATCTTGTAAGTTTGCATGCTTGAGGAGGTTTTGTTATAAGGTTGGGGTATATTCTCCAAACGCAACATGCACCGTGTCCAATCAAACAAACACCGGTTCTTAGAGGCTGTCGATTTTGTTAAGGTTCTCTTTATTGGGAAATTCCCTAAAATCAACATGAGATCTTTTGCGAAGAGATGCAGACATTGTAAATAGCTGAACTCTGAAAGGATTGAATTGGAAAGGTATGGGAGGATTCAGACCGTAAGGTAAGCATAAAAGGTTGAAAACTACCCTTACAACTATGTTTGGGATAAAAAGAAACGGAAAGAAAGGGAAGAGGGATTTCTCGCTTTTTTGGGAAAGGAGAGGCAGGGAGAGGGAGGGAATCGATTTTTCATATCCCCCAATTAAGGTGTTCAATTTACCTTCAAAGGCTTAGGCGTTGTTGCAGCACGACCTTTCTTATCAGTTGCAAGTTTGCGAGTTGGCCACACGGAGCCGATTTTTTGATCGGAGAACCTAATAGCCAAATAGAACCCACTGTGTTAAACTATGAAGTTTGCATAGTAATCACTAATATTTAGTATGAAACGAAAAGTTATGATGACTAACCTCAAAAGGATATTCTGAAGGTATGCCTCAGACAAGATAAATAGGGCAGAGACTTGCCAAGAATCGTCTCTGCTTATCCAAATGTCATCTTGTGTAAGATCATTTGTTCCGATAGGAAAGATCGGCTTCCTTGGCTACTGAGAATTACACAATATTTATATCATATTTTTTTCACAGGGAAATGCTAAAATGAATCGGCAATGAAGACAATGTAGACTGAACTAGTTGGTAAATTCTAAGATTTGAACGTCATTGCCTCGTATAAGTCAGTTAAATCACTTCAACGTAGCTAGTAGTTGGTGCAGTCGGAAACATGTACAAGAAGTTCCACAAGGTGGACCAATTGTTGATAATTCAATTAAACGGTGGCTATGATAAAATGGTGTTGAATTTAAGATTTGTAGTTCGATGGAACAATATTATCTGAAAGACGAGTAGACAAGAATTAACATAAGCACGGGAATTATATTTTCTGTGAAGATGGCTGAAATATCACTTAGGTTTTCTTAACTGGGGTGGCGTCGCCCTCTCATTAAATCGGATATATCCTTAATGCGTGAATTTTAAAAAATGATGAGAGTTGATATTATCCTTTGTATTTTAGGTGGATTAAAAGATGAAATTGCTATTTATTTATATGAGATTTAATTAGTGGCGAAAATCTTTTAAACAATGAGACATGAGTGTTTGCCTCTATGGCACGCGATGTCTCGTGGCGTTAACTTTTTTCATTAAAATTCTTTAATAAATAGGAAAGAGTAGTACGACAAT
The DNA here is from genome assembly GCA_008642245.1 of Bassia scoparia. Classification (NCBI taxonomy): domain Eukaryota; kingdom Viridiplantae; phylum Streptophyta; class Magnoliopsida; order Caryophyllales; family Amaranthaceae; genus Bassia; species Bassia scoparia. Next base: position 62,215 of record SNQN01002307.1, on the reverse strand, counting down.
CAAGAAAGCAGTGTATCACTTATAGGACAAAATTACATAATCTATATAGTATATGACATATTTGTAACTTTTTATTGGTGCTTGATATGATGAGTCGTACGAATCAATTAGAAACTATACCTAGTGGTTATAGTGTTGATTTTTAATGTTGTGACTATGCACAAATTGGCTTTTCTTTTGTTGTAGGTTATTTACTTATTGATAGCAAATAAATGTTTACATTAATGTAGACGATAATTTTAATTGGGATAACATCTTCAATAAATAATATGAGGTTGAAAAATCAAATAGAAGTTTAATTGGATGTTAATGGTGTGAATACATATTAGTGTGACATGAAATTAGTAATTCATGTCCAAGGTTTTTTGAATTTTGAAGAGTAATGAATGGCTAATGTTTTTATTTTTTCCCTTATGGCTGTGATCAATAATATCATGTAATTAGTAATGGAGTTAAATGGGTAATTTTGAAGTGGACAGACGACTGAGCGCAACCTCTCCTGTGGTCCCTTATAGAGGATTGACTTCCAGATATTTCATTGAGGAGCATTTACAACGGGTTTTTTATTGATTGAGATCTTCAAGTCAATAGTTTTTCTTTGAACAGAAATGATTAATGAGTTTCAGATAGAATTGTGAGAATAATATATAATCATGGATTTCTGTAAATGAGTTGTGATACGAATTGTTCATAGTCTAATCAATCATCACCCTGGCACCATAATAAAGCTAGTTAGTTTGGAATAATAGGACTCAGCCGTAGCAAAGAGATTACAGATAGGAGTTAGGACACTGTTTAATAGCGAGAGGAATTTAAAACATAGTCGCGTGACAGGCATGGGAGTGAGGGCTGCTCTGGGAAGGGTTCTCAAATCATAGTTGGTCGCCCTAATATGCTTGTTGTATTTGTAAGGTGATCGACCCCAAGTCATTCAGCAAGACACCTTTTCTGCAACGATTTCGTTAGAATCACACTCAATTAGGATATGTCCCTAACTCCTGCAACTCAGATAAGCAATAATGTGTCTTAGTTTTCGATGCATGGATCAAAGCAACAAAGACCTATTATTTGTTTATTCATCACTGTGTCTGCGTGCAAATTAGATCAATTATACTTGAAAGTGTAAAGTATTAGAGAGGGAAAGTATTAATAAAAGTTATTCTCCCTATCTCTGGGCACATATCGAATATGATGTAACTGAAGCATTGGACAAATATAAAGAAAATGAAGAAATCATGCCGTCGTACGGGTGTTCCAATCAGGGAAGCCTAATCTCAGGTTTGCTGTGGAGTGAGAATGGTTGCGTGATGGTTGTTGGTACGCTGTAGTGGGTTTGGGACTGGGGTCAGGGGAGTTGAGGGCACTGTAAAGATACCTCTGGTTGCTCATGTGAAACATGGCTGGAGCTTGGGAATATTGCGGCGTGCTTGCGATTTCAGGTTAGTTCAAGGGTATGCATATCTCAGACTCTGCGAAGCGGCACAACGGACCACAAAGTCCATTACCGAAAAGATGTTCCTCAACAAAGACTAACAGATGTATACTTCAATGCCCAGTTATTGACCATCATGGCAGATGCGTTTATCATCACTCAAATCAGAAATGTTTATATCACCGAGACTTTAATGTACGTTGTGCACTAATCATAAATAGCGATACTTAAAGTAGAAACTAGGGATAATTTAAAACTACCTGCAACCCTTGAACCCTAACATGGGTTTACGTTCTGACAACTTTCAATTCTGCTGAGAAAAACTTCTCTTCCTTCTTATCGCCATGTTCTGAGTGCTAGCTCATTGACAATAGAATCAGAATAAGTGAACCGTTCTTGGAAGAAACCTCATTGTACAATTGTGGGGAGTTCACAATTATGCGGCATTTTGAGGAATCTGGTAATTTATGTGCATCATAAGTCAAGGCCGTGTAGAGTCTTATAAGATGTTGAACAATCAGGACAGGATGCCAACAGACAAGGAATACTGCGGTAGTTAACCATTTGAGACTGTTTTCAATGACGTATAGAGCAGGAGAAAGATGCAAACTGTGAGACACGCAATTTCAAATTAATAAAGAGGTTCCATCTCTAGACGTCCAGATAGATAGCCCTCAAAGTCGGATCTCCGGAAACGAGTTCAAGTAAGATGAGGCACCAATAGGCATAGCTTGTCCTCTGGACTCGAGAACTGTTGACAGTGTCCTTCTTGCTACTGTAGAGAGAGTACTGAACGGTCTTTTGTATTCTATAGAAATGCTGAAGCAAAAACTAAGGCAGAGAAAATAGATAAATACGGTAATGTAATTTCATTCTGTGTTCGTTGCATCGTACAGCGCATTAGCACGATAGTTAATTTAAAAGACTTAGACATGCTGAGTCGACGAGAAGATTCTGTGTCATGACTACTCTGTTTTATTTATGTCATATGAATGTAAATATGCACAGAAGTCTAACATTACTTTTATTCGAATCTTTTAATATCTCTACAAATTAATTATGGAAGCACACATAGGATAATCAATAACAATAAGGGATAGTTTCTCGATATATAATGGACCTCTTAGAGGTATTTCAGACGAGGACTAGTAAATGGAATGACAAAACGAGCATGTCCAGATACAAGTATAGTATGTGCATGAGTAAATAAAGAGCGAGTATTTGACACTAAGAAAAGGATAATGAATAGAGAAATTCAGTAGGTGAAATATTACAAGTTGCTTCTATGGTGTCCACACAACGTTTTCATATCGGCCGTTGGTGGCGGTTCTGCCCAGATTTTGTTGTGTGCACTAATCACATAAATAAGCGAATACTCTGAGTGAATATCTTGCCATTGGGCATGACCTTCACACAGTCAGTATCACATCAAGTCTCCATGTTTAGCGAGGATGTCGGCCTATAAAATGTTGAGTGATAGCATTACTCACCAAAGATAATTGGTTATCAATTTAGGCAACGATCTAGTACCTAGACACACACAAACATTTATATTGCATTTACAATTAATATGGGCATATTACGCAAGTGAATTCATGCAAAACTCACATAAATAGAAAATAAACAAATTAATAATATTGAAGATAGCCTGCATTCAATATAATTACTTTAATACCGCTTTTCCACAGTGATAAAGAGAAAATGAAGATCTGCCTTATACATCTACTTGTAGATCGTAGCTGAATAACTAACCATGAAGTCCTGAACAAAATTATGCTAAACGTCTTCTCAGGATAATGATGTATGCGGGACTTAGAACTTCGTGAGCTCTTGTTCTACTGATCATTCTGAGAAAGTTGTAGGAGAAAAAAAAAGGATTGTCAACTCACATTCAGATCTCTCCCGAATAGCTTCTATTACGAACATACACATATCAAATTAATATAGTCCTCTCCAAGAATAGTAGTGCATTGCAATTCGTTTGTTCACCTAACGACATACTTCTATCAATTGTATATTTGGAGACATTATGTTGTACTGAATAGTATATAGGTGCAGATCGGATTTATAAGCATACAATAGAACGAACAAATGGAAACGAATAGCGACGTTAGGAGATCACACAGCATTCCGTACCAGACATAAAAACTTACTAATTTCCACTGAGTCGCAGAGCGGAGAAAGTGGCTGTTTATCCTAATATTCTACTTCGATCCAAGTAGATCCAGTTAAGAGAAACGCCAATCGCCTTCTGCTTCACATTTATCTCCAAGCCACGACCCTGGAATACAATCATAACCTCGTAAGCTTGCGTATCTTAAAATAAGGGAGCAATCCGAAGTCAGAGTGAAAGGTAAACTATAGAATAACTGGTGTAGCTTTTCATTCTTGAATGTCCGAGCACCCTGAAACATCGCATTTCTCCCCCGAGCCACAACACGCAGCATGGAGAAAGTTACTATATTACTCTTGTCTCATAATTCAAATACATAAGTAATCTGTTCACAAGAGTACAGCATTCATTTATAAGTAAACTTATTGTTGATTTTGGTAAGTATATATTATTTGGAATGTACTCGATGCATCACCAGCTAACGATTGAATGGCTCGTCGTCTAGGCATGTGGTTGAACTTTATTAAGACATTTGTGTAGAGGCTGTGGCTGGTTTGGCTTACCGGAGAATAAATAAATAACTAACAGAGAGCCATTTTGGTGCAATCGGAGACTTACAACATATCATAGGTCTAGTAATTTTTTATTAACTCTGAGATTGGTATTATGATTGACACTAATATTGTGATATCTAAGCACATAAAAAGTGTGAATCAAAGTGCGTACTATGAGTAGTAATTATTGAATTCGTTTGTTATGATATAATGTAGAGCGACATACGATTTCTTTGATTGTCCGTACTATTTTTGTTTTATTGAAGAAGTTAATGTGAAAAGTAAACGCACTGTGGGCATCGCGTGGTCGGTCCATTTAGATAATCATCATGTTCATTTCCGCTGTTGTTCGATAGTCTTTTTCACTAATTAATCTCATAAATAAATGCAAATTTTTAGCTAATCTAGTTATATAGTCTGATCACGTACAATAATGCAAGGATAATAATCAATATCATAGTTTTTAAAATTCATTAAGGATATAGGTGACGATAATGAGAGTGGAAGTAAGTATAAAGCCTAACTGATATCACCATTAGTCACAGAAAAAATAATTCCGTGCTTTGTAGATTCTTGTCTACTTCTTCCGAGATATTGGGTCCCTGGAACTAAGCAATTTAATTCAACAACAGTTTGTATATAGGCCGATTAAAATATCAACAATTGTCCACGTTGTGGAACTTTGTGTTTCGCGTGGCACCAAATACTAGCTACGTGTGAAGTGATTAAAGCTGATTCATACAAATGAAGTTCATGTTTAGAAATAACCATTACGTATCTACATTGTATATTGCGATTCATTTAGCATTTCCCTAAATAATAATATGAATATAAATATATGGTGTATGTAGATGCCAAGGAAGCCGATTTCGATTCGCTTATGCGCGGGAAAAAATGGATCTACACAGATGACATTGATATAGGTCAAGAACGATGCTGGGCAAAGTTCCTGCCTATTTACTTGTCTGAGGGCAGTACTTCAGAAGATCTTTGAGGTTAGTCAGAGTCATACTTGCGTCATATTATATTGTATGATTACGTAATGAACTTATAAGTCTAACACAGTGGTTTCCTAATTGGTAGTTTAGGGTTCTCGATCAAAAAGGTGTTGGGCCAACTCGTCAAACTTGCAACTGAGAAAGGTCGTGCTGCAAAGCCTGAGCGTTGAAGAGGTTAACAATAACACGCGTTATTGGAATGAAGAATGGGGATCCTCCCTCCCTCGTGCCCTTGTGCCTCTCCCCAAAAGAAAGAAAGTGCCCTCTTCCTTGTCTTTCCCGTTCTTTTTAGTCCAACATAGTGTAAGGGTAGTTCGGAACACTTTTGTAGCCCTTGTTTACCTTTACCGGTCATCTGAAATCACCATTACCTTTAGTCCAATTCTCCAATCTTTCGAACGTAGCTATTTACCAATGTCTGATCTTGGCAAAAAGATCTTCATGTTGGATTTAGGAAATGTCTCCAATATAGAGGAACCTTTGAACAATATCGAACGCTAAGGAATGGTGTTTGGTTGCCTTTGCTTATTTGGGTTACGCGTGCGCATGTTGTTGGACATATACCATCAACACTTCGATATAAAATAAAATTTCTCGTACTAAGCAATGGCGAAGTGTACATAGAGTTCAGCACCTCAACTACTGTAAACCTCATTTCTACGTTCCTTTCATAGTAGTTCAAGATTAAGTCTAGGTCCCTTTTATTAGGCGTGTGTTTACGTCTTCATTAGTCGTCAAAAAATGAAGCGGACTCGGGACATCTTGAAAACACAGCATGTATGAATTTAGGATTACCTTGTGTATCGTTAATATTTTCAGGACAAGTTCAGGATGACAAGAGTGGGCCATTGCCCATGATATGATGCGGTTCGTTGGCGAACTACATCCTTAGTCCCACTAGTGGATATATAAGGGAGTGGAATTGGTTTATGCTCGCCCATATTTGAATAGAGGTTTGTGGAAGGCAGCCAAAATAAATTTGTGCCGGGTGAGTCCCGAATAGGCAAACAACATCATTCTAATGTGTTGTGAGCATTCGCTGGCGCCCAGACTAACGGCGCCAACCTCTCAATAATACCTATTTACCAATTAGTTCTTATGTTGGTTTAATCATATTCATTTCATTCCTCTTTTGTGCAGATAAATAATTTCAAACACTAACACGTACAATCATGCATCATACTGTTCCTGTGTCCATTTAGTTTGTATTAATGTTGTCCTAATGAATTTGTTTTTTTTACAATTAATATTTCTCTGGTCTGAATAATCAATATAAGATAACCTGAATTTGAGGCAATACTGCAATATAATTTGGGATTCCATTATATTTCACTTAGCCAAGGTGGGCATATGTGGAGAGCCATGGTGGAGAGCCTGCATGTTGCATTTTTCTCCGGAGGCTGGACTGTTGATTTCGTTTCATGTTCTCCATTCAGGTCTTATTTGTACATTTGTGTTCATGATGGTCTGCATTACTCTATGCTAGCGAACCGTTCTTTTTTATATTTTTGTTGCTTCTTTGACAGAGATGGTTGCAAGATTCAGCGCTCAAGTTGCAAGTGTAAATTAACAAGAATACAAACACACAGGCCATTGTCATGTATAATTGAATATTTATTATTGTACATCATGGTGTGACGGTTTACATCTTACAGCCAACAGGATGGGATGTTTAACATGAATAGTGTTTTGGATTTTGTAGCACAACTACATGTAAAAGTTTTGATCTGCAACAGTGAGATTGATTGTATACAGTCTTTGTACAGTGAACTCCTCTGTCGAATTGACGAGAATAGATCGTCATTGTGTAAGTGTACAAATGCATTTATTCAATTTCTCAATAACTCTCATATATAGTTTCCTTTAGTATAAACGAGGAGCGATCTGGTCAGAATGACCTCATTATAAAATATTTATAGTGGTACTAAGTCAATGTATTAGAAGACAACTTGAAGAAGAAAATGGCATATTGCGTCGGTCGTTCTGCTCAAAATGTGGGTTTAGTGAAATGGAAAGCAACTGGCTCACTTCTGTGGCTAAGATCAAACCCAAAGTCATTGGTTGGTCTCACAGGCCTCTCTTGTGGGTTTCGTTGGCAACAATAATAAACCTGGCATGGATGCATCGAAGATCTACTGTACTGAAGCATTTGACAATGAGGATCCGCACATTCAAAGCCGTGCCTTCATCCCAGTTTTTTTCCATACCTTTAATATTATTGTCTTGACTTAAATTTCACGCGTATGGCAAGATAGTGTCTCATGAGTAAGGAAATGGGACTCTCTTAGTTTCCTCTAAGAAATGGACGAGGATCCATACTCGTTTCTCATTGTCTTTCTATTTTGGTAGTTATAAGTTGGATTTTGATCTTGCCTAGTTGGAAATTGAACTTTCAAATTAAAACGATCCAATTGATGCAAAAATAATAAAAAAAAAATCAAGGATACATCAAAGGTTAAAACTTGCAAATTTCCAAGAAAGGTTATTGACCAGCTTCAATTTGAATGATTTTCCACGCTGTCATGATTTCAGGACTATAATGCCAAACTATAGAACATCTAAACTAATGGATCTTGTCCTTGCACACAATTTCAGGAGCCATATATCCGGCTGAAAACGAAGATTGTGATGCCACTGGCTACGTTCAATTAAGACTAGGTTCGTGCAATAATGTAAATTGATTTGTTTTATACTGTGAATGTTTGCATTTAGTATATACTACAAGGTAAACATTTTTGCCTTGGCACCGTTAGTTTGGTCTATGTGGCAAACAGATCTTGCCATCTCCAAAATCTGATTATTTTCGATTGAAAATCCTCATCTAGGAGAACATCGCAGCTTTGTGTCTGCGATAATGATCTTCGAAGTCTTGATTTGTTCATACGATGTACACATTCCTTCACCATGCCTATCAATAATCCATAAGTATGTTTTTCCATGACATATAGTACGCTCTTAACAGGATCTGCTTGTACACAACCACAGGACATTCTTTTAAGATGCGAATTGGTAATGTATGTAAAATGAAAATATTTGATTGATCACCAGCCGAAAGAGAAATTATCCAAGACTGTGTTGGGTCATAAAGCTCCTAAAACAGAAGGCATTGTCTTTCCAAGCAAAATCCTAACAAAGGTTACATAGGTTCGATGCTCGCGAGCTTTGCCAGTAATCAAATCTCATTCTTGATTGCATTGTCCGCCACCCTTCCATTCCTCTTTCATTGGTCTCTACACTGCTACTTCTTTGCCTGTGATCGTAGTACACAATCCGTGGAAAAGAAAACACGTTTGGAACGCGCATAATATGTACAGTATATTTGGTCGTTGTTCAATGACTAATAACTAAATAGAGTAGTCTGTTTCTTTCAATATCAGAGATATATGAGATAATCATATAATGTCACAGTTGGTATGTACCCTTATAAAGATGCCAAAACGCCTCTTCCAAGCCTGCATGCATCTGAAATCCTCTTGGTTGCAAGTTTAAGAGACTTCACAGTAATTGCAATGACATCAGGATAGCAGCTGTCCTTTTCTAGACTAAGAAGGGAGATAGATTATACAAATACTTGTTGATCGTGAGAATCAGAGAGAAAATAATAAATAGGAACTATCATTTTGTTTGATTTGAATAATATTGTATGACATGTACAAAATGAAATGTTCATGCCTTTATATAGACTATGCTAACAATGCCAGTGTTTTCAAGCTAAGTACAAGATGTATGATTAATAGGCTATGATTAGGTAAACTCTCAACAGCCCCCTTAAGATCATCATATCATGAAGGTTGTTCATCACACCCACCGTCGAAGTTTGGCATAAGTGAGGTCATGCCTCGTTGGTCAGCAAAGAAAAACTAAGCTGAGAGAAAGTGACTTTGGTAAAACATCTGCTAACTGTGGCACGCAGTAGGCAACATAAGTGAGGTTCCAATATTCTCATCACTCATTATCTGTAAGATGCTAATCAAGCGTCTTTGTGCTTGGTTGTCTTTGGCTGAATCAAGGATCTAGCTATATAGAGAGCAACTGATGTGGTCGACAATGCAATGTTGACCGGCTTGAGTTTGTCTTATGCCCCATTTCCTCTCAAGCAATTAACCAGCAAACAACGGTCTCAAAACTAGCAGCTGGCCGATACTCTATGATTTAGACGTTCCTGTAGAGGACTTGGACACTGTAGTGTTGTTGTTTTTTTCTAGGAACTTGGAGAATTACCGAAGCATACAATAGTATCGGCTGAAAATAGATCTTCTAGTGTCCAGGACAAGACGCCAGTGCATTATCACTGGATGCATGAAGTTTGAGCTGTATCGAGAACTTTTAGAAGAAGTCCCTTGAGTAGGCAGGTATAGCATGTATGAAGAACAGTGCTGCCAAAGCATTAATAATGTGGAATTCTAGGGCTCATGCAAGATTGGCCTAAATGGTTGGCTAGCAGGAGCATAAGAAAGATTGGCCTGTGTTGTTTATATGTAGTGAATTCTAAATTTCCTCACCAACACCTATAATAATTTGGCATCTGTGATAAGTGCCGCTCCTGAGGCAGAAAGTTTACAGGTTCAGAGTAAAGGGAGAACCACATGTTTAATTTTGGATAAAGCAGCCTCTGCAAAATCTCATTTAGTAAATTTATGCTGTAGATAAGACTATCCCGCTGTGGCAGAATGAGAGACTTCAAAGACCAAAGGAAATAGTGCAATCTCCCCAAATTTTGGATTACAAAAACTGTGTATTCGAAATGTGCTTGAATGAATTTATAGCATTGTCAGTCAGTGCCTGTCAGCCACTATATCATCACATAACACTACCCACCATCAACACACCTGATCCGTTCTTTTGTTGATAAAAGAAGGGAATATATCATCTTGACTGTGTTAAAGCCTTGATAGATGGCAATTCTTGACCATCTAGCAAACCACTGCCTGTGGCTTGGCTTAGTCCATATAAGACTTTTTGAGTTTGCCCAAAACCAAAGTTGTGGGATTAGGAACTCTGGGTGGCAATTTCATATAGACATCCCTCATGCAATCCTCATGAATGGAAAAGCATTATTTACATCTAATTGATAAAGATTCCACCCTTTATGCTTGCAACAGCTATAAGACCTTCTGAATAGTAGCCCATCTTGACCACAGGAGAAAAAGTCTCTGAATAGTCAATACGCATTACTTTGAGAATAACCACTGCACACCAACCTTGCTTCCACATCTTCAAAGCCATCAGCCTTAACTGACTCTTTGTACCATTTTGAGGCTATGACTTTTTTTCCAGCGAGTAATGACACCATCCCATTATTATTGTTTGTTGTAAAAGCAGACAATTCATGCTTCCATAGTTAACCCCATCGCAGGAGTGACAGCAGCTGTTGATAGGTGAAGGTTCTAAAGAATAGAATGTGAAGTTAATGGCTGCGACATGTCCTGGGGAAAAGAAGGAACTAGGTTAAAACCAGTGAGGGAGAAGAAAAAAGAGTGATATTGGCTTGTCTAGAAGTGTAGGAAAATGACATTGAAATCTTGAAGAAAGATGGAAGTTTAAGTAGTCCTGAGTTGACCTTGCTACGAGTGATCAAGGTTGAGGTAAGAAAGAAATAGAAAGAAGAAGATGTTGAAATATCTGGTGTGAAAGGTATGAGAACAGATATTGATAGAGATGAACAGGGTAGGAAGAGGAGGGAATAAAGGGTTGAGGATTGAATCATGATCTTCGCTGTGTGTCAGAAATTGAATACATCAGGAAGATGCATAATGTGGAAGATGCATGAACAGGAGTTGATCTGGTGAGGAAAGATCGGGGAATAAGTAGAGGGTGTGAGGGAGCAATGGTGAAGAGGAAAAGTGAAGGGAAATTTTTTCATGAAAAACCACATCCCTCAAGAAGTAATTATGCCTTTTGCAGTAAGATCATAGAACTTGGTAGGCTTGTGTTAGTAGAAGCTAGGAACACAAGGTAAGCCTCTGGATGCAACTTATTTCATTGGTTTTTAATAGTGGAAACAAAACAAAACATCCAAACTCTTTGAAAATGATCAAAGGTTTGGTGTTGTGCCAAAGAGTTTTTCAAAAGGTGAGTGTTTTTTATAGCTTTTGAGAGGTAGTCTGTTATACATGAGCAAGGCATCAAACACACTCATTTCTAGTATGTTTTAACGGGACTGTTAGATTGAATCGTATAAACCCCTTGCAGTCTCCATTAAATCATATGTTTTCTCGCTCCACAATCCATTTGTGTGGAGTTGTGCATGCAATTTTTGCAAAGTAATTGCCCTGGGTATGATAAAATGCCAAATAGCTCAGTTAATTCCTTAGCATTATCACATTTGACAACGCCTGATTGCAGCACAATTGACCTTTGCATATACAACAAAATTCTTCATAATATCAACTGAATCAGATTTATCTTGACAAAATACACAAGTATGCCTAGTGAAACATCAACAATGTCACGACATCTAACATTGGATTGGTGAAGTAGGAATAAAAGGGACCCCCATAATCTACATGAATCAATTGAAATGACCCAATGTTTTAATTGAACTATGAAGAAAGAAAAGATCCTCAAGTGGCGCCAAACTGTTATTTCCGTCTTCACAGAAGGATTCTTTAACAAACTGAACATGTTGAACTTGTGAAGTTGCTAAAAAATCTTGATTAACATGAGCTTAACATCTGGTTGTGCAGTATAACCAGTGATGAAGCCTACCAGAACTTGTGGAGCATCAAACCCTGTCCCGTGAATTAGTCATTCATTACTTTAACTGAAGTCCACATCATATTCTCACCAATCTGATGCACAATATAGATTGAATGATAACTCGAGGCACATCAAACAGATTTCTTGATTGTTTAATCATATTCATTTTCATCTCAACTCTTTGTGCAGATAAATAATTTCAACACTACATGCTACAATCATGCATCATAACTGTTCCTGTGTTCCATTTAGTTTGTATTAATGTTGTCCTAATGATTTTTTTTTTTACAATTTAAATATTTCTGTCTGAATAATCAATATTCAGATACTGAATTTGAGGCATACTGCAATATAATTTGGGATCCCATTTAATTTCACTTACCACAGGTGGGCATATGTGGAGAGCATGGTGGAGAGCCTGCATCTGTTGCATTTTTCTCGGAGGCTGGACTTGATTATGTTTCATGTTCTCCATTCAGGTGCTTTATTTGTACATTTGTGTTCATATGTRTGCATTACTTCTATGCGTTAGCAAAACCGTTCTCTAATTTTATTATTTTTTTGCTTCTTTGACAGAGTTCCGATTGCAAGATTAGCAGCTGCTCAAGTTGCAGTGTAAAATTACAAGAATACAACACCAGGCATTGTCATGTATAATGTGAATATTTATTATTGTACATCATGGTGTACGGATTATACCATTCTTACCCAACAGGATGGGATGTTACATTGATAGTGTTTGCATCTTTGTAAGCACAACTACATGTAAAAGTTTTGATTCTCAACAAGTGAGATTGATTGTATAAGTCTMTGTACAGTGAATCTCTGTCGAATTGACGAGAACTAGATCGTCATTGTGTAAWGTACAAAGTGCATTTTAATTCAATTCTCATAATCTCATATATAGTTCCTTTGAGTACTAACGAGGGCGAATTCTGTCATTGAAACCTCATTAATAAAAAATTTAAGTGGTCTAATGTCAAATGTATTAGAAGAACAACTCTGAAGAGAAACATTAGCATATTGCTCGTCGCTCTGCTCGAAAAATGTGGGTTTAGATGGAAATGGGAAAGCAACTGGCTCACTTCTTGGCATAAGATCAACCAAAGTCATTGTTGGTCTCACAGCCTCTCTTGTGGGTTTTGTTGGACACATAATAAACTGGCATGGATGCATCGCAAGATCTCTGTACTTGAAGCATTTGACAATGAAGGATCCGCCACATTCAAAGCCGTGCCTTCTATCCAGTTTTTCCATACCTATAATATTATTGTCTTGACTTAAATTTCACGTAGAAGCAAGAGTAGTTTCTCATGATAAGGAAATGGACTCTCTATTTCCTCTAAGAAATGGAGAGGATCCATACTCGTTTCTCATTGTCTTTCTATTTGGTAGTATAAGTTGATTTGATACTTGCTAGTTGGAAATTGAACTTTCAAATTAAAACATCCAATTGATGCTAAAAAAAAATAATAAAAAAAAAAATCAAGGATACATCAAAGGTTAAAACTTGCAATTTCAAGAAAGGTTACTTGACCAGCTTCAATTTGAATTGATTTTCCAGCTGGTCATGATTTCAAGGACTAGTATGCCAAAACTATAGACATCTAACTTTATGGATACTTGTCCTTGCAACACATTTTCAGGAGCCATATATCCGCTGAAAACAAATTGTGATGCCCACTTGGCTACTTCAATATAAGATCTAATTCGTGCAATATGTAAATTGATTTGTTTCTAWACTGTGAATGTTTGCATTTAGTATATACTTACAAGGTACCAACAATTTTGCTTGCCACCGTTTGAGTTTGGTCTATGTCAAACAGTCTTGCCATCCCAAAATCTGATATTTTCGGATTGAAATCCTCATCTAGGAGAACATTCGCAGCTTTGWGGTCTCGATGAATGATCCGAAGTCTTGATTGTTCATGAAGGTACACAATTCCCTTCACCATGCTATCAATAATCCTATAGTATGTTTCCCATGACATATAGTACGCCTCTTAACAGGATCTGCTTAAGTACACAAACACACAGATTCTTTAAGATGCGAATGGTAATGTATGTAACAATGAAAATATTGATTGATCACCAACCGAAGAGAAATTTATCCAAGCTGTTGTTGGGCATAAACTCATAAACAAGANACATATGAACACAAATGTACAAATAAAGCACCTGAATGGAGAACATGAAACATAATCAAGTCCAGCCTCCGAGAAAAATGCAACAGATGCAGGCTCTCCACCATGCTCTCCACATATGCCCACCTGTGGTAAGTGAAATTAAATGGGATCCCAAATTATATTGCAGTATGCCTCAAATTCAGTATCGGAATATTGATTATTCAGACAGAAATATTTAAATTGTAAAAAAAAAAATCATTAGGACAACATTAATACAAACTAAATGGAACACAGGAACAGTTATGATGCATGATTGTAGCATGTAGTGTTGAAATTATTTATCTGCACAAAGAGTTGAGATGAAAATGAATATGATTAAACAATCAAGAAATCTAAGGTAAATAGGTAGTTATTGAGAAGGTTGGCGCCGTAGTTAGGGCTGCCAGCGAATGCTCACAACCACATTAGAATGATGTTGTCTGCTATGGGACTCACCCGGCACAAATTTATTTTTGGGCTCCTTCCCACAAGACCTCATTCTAATYTGGCGAGCTAAGACCACTTCCACTCCCTTATTTATTCCATGTGGGACTAAGGATGTATGTTCCCAACAACCGCATCATATCATGGGGCAATTGGCCACTCTTGTCATCCTGAACTTGGCTGTAAAATATAAACGATACAAAGGAAGTCCTAAATTCATACATGCTTGTTTCAAGATGTCCGCGTCATTTTTTGACGATATGAAGACGTAAACCGCCTATAAGGAACCTAGACTTAATCTTGCTTACTATGAAAGGGAAGAGAATGAAGGTTTTAATGTGTGAGGTGTGAACATCTTGTAACTTGCATGCTTAGGAGGTTTTTTTATAGGTTGGGGTATATTCTCCAACCAACATGCCACCGTCCCAAATGCAACAAACACCGTTCTTAGCTTCGATTATTGTTAAGGTTCTCTTTATTGGGAAATTTCCTAAAATCAACATGAATCTTTTGCAAAGATCAGACATTGTAAATACCTACTCGAAAGATTGAAATTGGAAAGGTAATTGGATTGCCCAGTTGAAAGTCGACGGGATTTAAGACCGTAAAGGTAGCTAAAAGGGTTGAACTACCCTTACACTATGTTTGGATAAAAAGAAACGGAAAGAAAGGGAAGAGGGCACTTTCTCTTTTTTGGGAGAAGGAAGGGSAYGYAGAGGGAGGGATCCATTTTCATTCCCAATTAAGGTGTTATTTACCTTCAAGCTAGGCTTTGCAGCACGACCTTTCTCAGTTGCAAGTTTGACGAGTTGGCCCACACCTTTTTGYTCGAGAACCTAATACCAAATTAGAAACCACTGTGTTAAGACTATAAGTTTCATAGTAATCACTAATATTTAGTATGACGCAAGTATGACTGACTAACCTCAAAAGGATCATTCTGAAGTATGCCCTCAGACAAGTAAATAGGCAGGAACTTGCCAGCATCGTCTCTGCTATATCCAAATGTCATCTGTGTAAGATCATTTGTTCCGAAGGAAAAGAAATCGGCTTCCTTGGCAATCTACATACACAAATATTTAWATCATATMATTATTTCAGGGAAATGCTAAAATGAATCGCAATGATACAATGTAGATGACTAGATGGTATTCTAAACATGAACTTCATTGCTGTATGAATCAGTTAATCACTTCAAGTAGCTAGTATTGGTGCACGGGAAACACAAGAAGTTCCACAAGGTGGACAATTGTTGATAATTATTAAATGGCTATATAAAAAATGTGTTGAATTTAAGATTTTAGTTCCAGGGACAATTATCTGAAAGAAGTAGACAAGAATTACAAAGCACGGAATTATTTTTCTGTGAAATGGCTGATATCAGCTTAGAGCTTTATACTTACTCCACTCTCATTATRGATATTATCCTTAATGAATTTTAAAAACTTATGAATTGATATTATCCTTTGATTATTAGGTGATTAAAAATAGAAATTGCATTTATTATGAGATTTAATTAGTGAAAAACTTTAAACAATGAACATGAGTTTTCTATGCACGCGATGCGTGCGTTAACTTTTTCATTAATCTTTAATAAAAAAAAATAGTACGACAATCAAAGAAAGCATTATATTATAGACAAAAAAATTAATAATTTATATAGTAATACATTTGTAACTTTTTATTGTGCTTGATATATAGTGTAAAACAATCAAGTTAAAAACTATACCTAGTGNTGCAATTTCAAGAAAGGTTACTTGACCAGCTTCAATTTGAATTGATTTTCCAGCTGGTCATGATTTCAAGGACTAGTATGCCAAAACTATAGACATCTAACTTTATGGATACTTGTCCTTGCAACACATTTTCAGGAGCCATATATCCGCTGAAAACAAATTGTGATGCCCACTTGGCTACTTCAATATAAGATCTAATTCGTGCAATATGTAAATTGATTTGTTTCTAWACTGTGAATGTTTGCATTTAGTATATACTTACAAGGTACCAACAATTTTGCTTGCCACCGTTTGAGTTTGGTCTATGTCAAACAGTCTTGCCATCCCAAAATCTGATATTTTCGGATTGAAATCCTCATCTAGGAGAACATTCGCAGCTTTGWGGTCTCGATGAATGATCCGAAGTCTTGATTGTTCATGAAGGTACACAATTCCCTTCACCATGCTATCAATAATCCTATAGTATGTTTCCCATGACATATAGTACGCCTCTTAACAGGATCTGCTTAAGTACACAAACACACAGATTCTTTAAGATGCGAATGGTAATGTATGTAACAATGAAAATATTGATTGATCACCAACCGAAGAGAAATTTATCCAAGCTGTTGTTGGGCATAAACTCATAAACAAGAAGCATTTGATCCTCTTCCAAGCAAAATCCTAACAAGGTTACTAGGTTTCGATGCTGGAGCTTTGCRAGTATCAAAATCTCATTCTTGAATTGCTTGTCGCCACCCCTTCCTATTTCCTTCTTCATGAGTCTCTTCACGGCTACTTCTTTGCCTTGATGTAGTACACCCGGAGGAAAAGAAAACACGGTTTGAACGCAGCATAAATATGTACATATAGTTGGTCGATTGTCATGACTAATACTAAATAGAGTACTGTACTTCTTTCATATCAATATAATGAGATAATCATATAATGTCACATTGGTATGTACCTTATAAACGATGCCAAAACCGCCTCTTCCAAGCCTGCAATCATCTGAAAAATCCTTTGTTGCAAGTTTAAGAGACTTCACAGTAAATTGCAATGACTCAAGGATAGCAGTGTCCTTTTCTAGACTCAAGAAGGGATCAGATTATACAAATACTGTTAGAATGCGTGAGAATCAGAGAGAAAAGAACTAAATAGGAACTATCATTTTGTATTGATTTGATAATATTGTGAATGAATGTACAAAATGAAATGTTCATGCCTTTATATAGGCTATGCTATACAATGCAGTAGTTTTCAAGCTAAGTACAATGATGTATGATTAATAGGCTATATTAAGGTACTATCCAACAGCCCCCCTTAAGATCATCATACATGAAGGTTGTTCATCACCCCCCCTCAAGTTTGGCATAAATGAGGTCATGCCTAACTTGGTCAGCAAAGAATTAAACTAAGCTGAAGAAAGTGACTTTGTAAAAACATCTGCTAACTGA
>SNQN01002306.1:54706-67581 GCA_008642245.1 Bassia scoparia | reverse complement strand
TATGTCCGGAATTCAACATAATTGTAATTAGACAACACTAAATATTAACAAATTGATGAGTTGGAAGTGAGAGAAAGTGTTGTGGGGTAAAGTGAAAAAGTATGAGAGAGAGGGATGATGAATTTTCTTTGGTCATTGGTGTGAGTAAGGTGATTGAAAAAATCATGAAATGGAAAAAGAAGAGTGAGAAAGTGTTAGAGAGAGAGYGATGATTGATTTTTTCCATCATTGATGGAGTTGCTCTAAAGGCCAGTCATTCAGTCTCGATCGATATGATATTCAAACTCCAAGCTAAGTGTTTCAAAAGGCGAAATGAGACTCTCAATGTAACCCCATGCTTCTCCTCTAAAGTCATGAAAGAAACTTCCTTGTTCACAAGCTTGCCAAATAATACTACTTTTTCCATATTTTTTCGAAATAACCTGTCTAGGAGAATGCAGCACAATCTGTTTGGAGTCTCGTCCCACCAAACACTCTCGTGTCTCAAATATATAAAAAAAAGTGAACCTGGAACTTCATTATCCATAATAGTGAAAGTTAACTCCCAACAATTATCGGATTTCTTGAACATCCAAATCTCAACAACTCGACCATGATTTCCATCGTGTAGATACACATGATTCATGCAACCCAACGACATGACAAGCACCCTTTGGTTTGAAATACTCTAACTTCATCGTAAATTACACTAAATTCCACGAAAGGCAGACTCATCAGCTGCCCGGTGACTAGGTTCATCGCAACAATGTTGCATATGCATATGCCATAGAAGGCAGTCGGCGACCACTCCGACCAATACACAACATCATCAATCACGCATCCAGATGGTCTATCAATCATGAAATAATACCTTTCAGGCAAATCACGCATTATTTCCCATGCACCAACCTTCAAGGAAAAAACATAAAGATGACACAATTGTCTCGTACACGCCAATAAAACCCCAATTCTATAATCATCAATGGAAGACACATAACCAAACCCGACACCGCTAACAACATAAGGCCTTACGCAGTCACATTCCAGAAGAGTCACACTGCGCTGTCGTCCCGTAGCAGGGTTCCGAGTAAAAAGCCGTCTCCGTAAGAAACACACAAGAGCCCATTACACGAACCCATTACAGGGGTAATAACAGGATAGTCGTTAAATTCAATCGATTCAAGCGTTTATCGAAACCCAAGAAATATTCGATTAAATTTCCATACATACAAGGGTTTATAAAAATTTTATAATAATCCATTGAGAATAGACTACCACAACAATTAGAATACAGAACCGTTGACAATTAGTCAACAATTGAGAAAGTCAATTTTGGTAATTTTAGTTTTTTCTTATTGTCATATTCTATTAGTTTTTTTTATATTTTCAGAAAATGAATTTTGTAATTCTTAAAAATTTGTTTTGTCACAAATTAGTACAGGGACAAATTAATTACTGAAAGATTCGACATAAAAATTACTTATTTGTTCTGGATTTATTTTACTAAATTTTTTTTTCTCAAATTCTATAATATTATTTTTCTGCAACAAATAAGTATATACTTCGGTTGAACCAACTTAAATCTTTAAACTCCCATCAGGATAAGGTAACATCAATACGAAGGTTTCCTGTACAAAGGTTTTCGAACGGTTCACGGAGCTCCCGATGAGGACAGGGGTGCGACTGGATCTTGGCCGGTCAAGTGCTATGGGGCCGGACAGTAGTTGTCCTCCGCTCATAACGATGGCCCACTAGCGCTTCCAATCATCTTGGTTTGATTTTCTTTCTGTTGACCCCCAATCCAATGTTGTCTTTTCCGTGAGTTCTTGTGTGAATTTTTTGGGAATCCTCAGCCACAGGAACAATTTATCTTAAAAGTTATTTTTCGTCTGAATTTATCCTTCATATGAACATCTTTTCTAGGTCGCTGATTTTATATGAATTTTGCAATGATTTAAAATACGGCAGAATACCAGAAAATGACTTGAAATATTAGAGGAACATAGCTTGTTAAGGAGCTTTCAATGCATATGGCGCCCAGAGGAAGATAACAGGTAGGAGAATGCATGTATCCATGGGTAACTTTAAGAATTCTCATACTAAAGAAAGTTCTTACTGTTTGGGTTGCTTGTGGAGCAAGAATTATTGTTCAGGTGTGTCTGATCGAGATGGCCGCAAATCTGGAATGGATAAGGGAACCTCGCAGCAAAAAATAAGATCATGGAAATAAAATTAAATCAAAGGGACAGCTAAAATAACAAATAATAAGGAGACTGACCTATCTTATATGAGGCGTTTGGAGAAACACAAATATAACACTATCAAGTAAACTCATGGTGAGAAGTCGCCAATATTACTGTGTATAATGTAAAAGAAAGAACGTGGTCCTTGAGAGCGTTTATATCAAGATTGTGACAGCCGTAGGTTTAAACACCACCGCTCGAATCAGGCAGTAGGTAATACGCTCAAGCCTCGCCGTTATGCAAGGCACCGTTTTTGCCAACCAAATCACTTTTCCAGAATATCGCAAGCACTTGAGTAATATGCACCGTATGTACAGCTATTAAAATAACATGGAGCATAAATAATTCAAAGTGAAGACTGTGCTAAGTTAGATACGACCGTCCTGTCTCCCGTTTGGCATCTTCTGCGTATATACGGTCATCCCAAGCGTATTTACGCAGGGTTTTTCTGTCTGCCTCTGTTTTGCCTCGTGCCTATAATACCTCTTTGCCTTGCTCAGTCCGACAGACCTTCCATACGCAATTCACTTTGTCTCTGACCTCCTCTTCACTTGACACGCACTTTCAATACCTTCACAACAGTCACGAGACAGACATCTATAACCTCAAAACACTCAAACCATTCGAGTTTCAATCAAAGCTCGATCTCTTCGAATCACCAAGCGAAGTAAGGGTATAAATCCTGAGATTGCTCACCACAACCTTCTTTCACTCTTTTTTAATTCTTTTGTCACTTTTATTGGATTAACCTATGTTATGAATTTTAATTCAATTAAAGCATGTAGAACTCATTGTTAATGTTTTCGATGTAAATATGTAGGTTTCTTAATTTTTCATTGTTTCTTTGGTTTTGGTTTTCATTCATTATATACATATTATTTGTTCAATAAAGCGTTTGTTTGGTCTCATTACGCAATTCAATCAAAAGGCGATCCTTTGGAAGTTTTTATTCTATACGATTTTGATTGTTTTGCAGTGACAGGTGGCAGAAGGACACATATGTTATTTCATAGCCTTACTAACCTTTGTTTTTTCATGTCCATTGTATATATATCTTTCACCAACTGTATATTTGCTTAACAACGACCGAATTTAAATCGTTTGCCTTAAGTCAGATAATCATGGAGACCGGTTTTCTAAGCACACTTATTAACATTGACTAACAATCAACGTGATCACCTTGTCCATTGTAGAAGGTCTTTGGTTGTACATATAGCAACCACCTAGTACAATGCACATTTCAAAGCAAATCAATAGGCTCTTTTGAATTCAATTGTTATATTATGGAACTAACAATGAGACGAGTAGAGGCGCTACATGCGGCGAATTGGTTACGATCTGATTCGTACCATGTCCCCGAACCCACGAATGGTACTTGATTGGACGTGGGGCCATTATTTGGCACAAGTTTCGGCGTTCCGTGATAACCTATATGGCACGGTGGCGATCCCTCATTCGACTGACACACCCAACGCATTCACAATGCGGATCCATGGCTCAACCTCAGACAACTAGGAAAGCTGAGGTAGCCTTGCTAAGCGCGCGGGCGAAGCCCTACACGGTGGGCGAGGTAATCTCAGAAGTAAACCTTGTTCATCGCTGTGAATCGAAACAGAATCGATGCTGAGAGACTCAAGAACGTTATGCTATTAGAGTGTTGAGAAGAGTGTATGAGAAGCATGAGAGAATGAATCGCAATTAGAACAGGGAAAGATAAGAATGAACCGTGTCGTGTTGAAAAGCCGTGTCTTTTCAGAAGAATAAGGCACATCATTTCTAGGCGCCGAGGGCACGAGGAGGGGAAACCCTGCGTATATACGCAGGCTTCTGCGTAATACGCATGGATTATCTCCGCGTATCTTTTGATTTCCTCCGATTCCAATTTCCATATACGTTGATCGCCTTGATTCGACGCCTAACACCCTGCTCTCCAACAAGGAGTTCTGAGTGTTCTAGAAGGTTCCACGTATTTCTGGAGTATTTTGTGTATTTTGTATTTTTTTGTATTTTCTGCATAACTAATAAAATCAATAGAAGAAATAAGAAAATCAGAAAAATAATCTAAAAATACTGGTGAGCTCAAGAAAATCTGAAGAGTGCAATAAAGTGGAAATTATGGAGATCACCATATATTATTTTAAAAATCCTAAAATGGAAAATAATTAAGAAAAATTTTTGCCCCTTTACTTGTCTTTGCGCATAGTTCCGAGTATGACCTTAGACGTATTTCAACTTTGTGAGTTCAAAGCATCTTTTTAAGATCGGACAACAATCGCGAGCGCGGTATGTTTTCATAACTGATTCTCTTTTTGGGAGACATTTAGTGTCAAAGTTCGTCATTTGGGAACACGACCACTGCGCAAGACCCGAAAGTCCAACATCCTTCTACATCAAAACTGGATCCAAGCTCGTACTTCTGCGCACGACACCACCTTGTTCCGACACACGGCAGATGCACGCCCGGAATTGAGAGTCAAATCATCGAGATTAAGAATCTTGAGTTTTTGGGCGGCGACGCATGATATTGATTTGACGATTTCTTACTTTTGGTGCACTTACAAGGTAAGGTGTCACATTGTTGACACTGATGGCGAGAGATCGTCAAGCTAGCCGAATGGATTACAATGTGAGAAGTGCGATACTGTGTGGTGATGCATAACTCACGGCAACCTGTGCTTGTTCTTTCGATGTCTATGGAGAGGTTATCGAGGTGTGTACTTGGGGTGAGATCGCCCTTCTGGCCGCCTGATTATTGGGATGAGTGTGACATACCAGCTTTTGGCAGAGGAGGCGAACAAGATTCCAGTTCATTATGGAGTTAGTGGATGAGGTTCGAGCTAGTGATTCCGGCTGTAAAGAGGTTGATTCTCCGTTGATTCATGTCGCTTCACCACACTGGATCTGGGAATCCGATACATGAAGCCAGTGACGAAACGGTGAATACTTGGGGGTGGCACCAAGAAGGTCTCGAGCTGACACAAACGGATACCTTCCGGTTGGGGGTTTCCATGTCGCGTAGTAGAACGTTCGACGGTCCGTACATCAGGACTGATGGGTTCGCAAATGGTACTGTCGTTCAGGTAAATTTGTTGTTTTTTTTTCCTATATTTTTGTTTTTTTTAAAATTTTGTGGTTTTTTATTTAGATATTTTGTTTTGCAAATTTTAAAATTGTTTGTGTTGTTTTTAGGTACCAATTACTGTCCCTTACGCGTAAGTACAGCGTCATTCTCCCCGTATCTTGAGATTGGCTTGATGTTAGGTGTGCGGGAATTGTGGTTTCCGTTTGTGTTTGCTGATGCCTTTATCATGATAGGAGAGGTGGGAATTTCGTGAGGCAGAGCACAGTTAATGAAATTGTGGCGAACGTGGGCGTGTTATGGGATATCATATGGTATTGATGACGTTATGCAGCCAACGACCGGATCAATTGGGAAGGCGTGGGCATGCGGTCCAGAGCACAATGGAGGTAGTAGAGACCTATTCTCGATTGCAAATCTAAAATGTATATCATATGGTTTTCGGTAACCCAGAAAGGCTGATCCACTACTCGGTAAATGTTTGCCTTTGGAGTCTGGTGGTAGGGACACTAGCCAACTATGGAAGGTAGTCATTGCGCACTCGGACTTCCGACATTACAGAGGCTACACATGCACATGGGTTTCCAGTTCCACTTTCTCTTTGTGGGGAAGATCTTTCATGGTGCACATTATGGTTTGGGATTGAATTGTAATGCTTCTATAGGAAGACCCTTTGGATAGATTGAGCAACCACTCCGAGTCGAACAAGTTTTACTTAGATGATGATTAGTTTTCTAAGTATGATAGGTACTATTGTAGGATGAGTTTCTACTATGATAGGTAGTTTTGTATACAAATTTATTTTATGTATGTTGCAGCTTATTTGCGTATGACACACATAGTTTAAACCAATACATAAAAGTCCAAGACCAATACTAAATAATAAAAATCCAACTCAAAATATGCATAAGAATGTCTAATCCAAATAATAAAAGTGACAAAATCCTAGTCCAAAACCAAATTAAAGTACTGCTAAACTAAAAATCAGTATGAGCAACAAGAATGAGAATTCAGGACTCGGGATCAGAATCCGATCCGAATAGAATCATCAGACCGCGTCTTCGATGTGTGGCTGCTCTCTGAAATTGCAGACCTCCTGGATCAGTTACGACATAGTTCATTGCATCCGAGATACATAACGCTTAGTTACGCAGGATTCATTACTCTTAGATGTATGATTGGTGTGCGTCAAAGCACAACTACGCTTTACCAAAGTTTACCCACTGCAGTAACATAACGGTTAAAATCAACGAAAAAATAAGAATAACAAAAAAATCAGATGAAATAAATAAAATAAGTTACCATCCTGGTAGGCCGTGCACGGAGGCATCTCTGCAATCGTCGGAGCCCAGGTGTGGGACTGTAGTACAACGTGGATGCGACCCACGCAAGACCAAGCCATGTAATCCCATCACTGCATACAATTCGGACAGGGGTGTTCCGCGCATAAACGTTAACGTCAAGCCCTGTTCACATGAGAAAGGAGAGTCCAGCTGAAGGGAGGGTCTAGCTGAATGTTCCACCTTATATGGCCCTTGTCACCTGGTCCTTGGGAAGCTGACTCGGGCTGAATAAGGTGGGACGGGATACTGTGCCGACCTAACTGACGTGGCACGCATAGGCAGTACGGCTCAAACGAAGTCATGACAAGCAATAGTAACCCACGTATGAGCTTAGGTTACCATTATGTAGGATCTAGTGCCGGTAGGCAGCCAATCAAATCTGTGAAGAAAGAAGTTAGAAAGACTACAAATTAACGATGATACTATAAAAAAACAGTAACAGTAAATAACTACCGAGAGTAGCAGTCACAAGGTCTATCTTGGGCTTTAACCTGGCGAGACGAAGCTCGTCCTTGCTCTCAGGCTCACTAGACACATTCCCATCAAAGCATGCGGAGTACCATTACATAACGTCTGTCTCGATGCGACTAAACATCGGAAGTATCTCGATATCCATGCCTGTAGGTAGAGTACCGACAGAACCGCCTACTGAGAGTTCTCAGCACGACTAGCCATGCCCCAACGACGGTGACAAGAGTGGCTGCAGTGCGATCCCACGAAACACTGACTGAGTAAAATCTGATTTCTGCGAAGAGTGAAATCATGTTCTGCATGCTCAAGACTCTTTCAGTGAATAACATCACACTATAAGAGACAAATGGCAGCACCTGCGTATCTCGGTCTGGTCACCTTAAGTCCAGTGGTAAGAATAGTCCTTTACTTACAACGACTGCAGTGTTCGTCATATCTGTACCGGCAGACTAGTCGTGTTGAAGCTGGAGAATAGAAGAATGTCCACTGCGTTGAGCTTCGAGTCCACCATTTCACCACAGGAGAACCTTCAGTGGAAGGGCCGAGGATCTGATACAACATCATGAAGCATAATAAGTCATCTCACCGAAAGGTAGGTGGATAGTTATTTGTCTAGATTGCCATCTCTCAACAAGAAGCGTTTGACGACCAGTCAAGAGATTCAAAGAAAAGGGGACTGCCAAAGCAGACTCACAATAGCTGCTGCGATTGACGACTCAAATTTCGCCATCAATTTCTTCTTCGCTTCGTAGCGCAGTGTGTACCTGTTATGACTCACCCTTTGGATGACTGCCATCCAATCTCAGGCGCAACAATACCGCCGAAATGGAATCATACTGATGTCATCAGGACAGCCGGGAACGACCATCATGACACGCCCATCGTTACCTTTGCAACCCTTTGAACTCGAGCCTTTGTGGTTCGACCGACGCGCTCTTCCCACAAGATCCGCCCTTGTAGACCTTGAGACAACCGCCACTCGACCATTTCGATACCGTCTCAAGCTGACGCCACCACCATATACACAATTTCAGTTTTCGAAGGCACAACCCGTCTCCTCGATCATCATCTCAGCATGGTCGGCGCGCTACGTCACTCACCCGTGGACTCAGTGATTGCCATGCCGCTTGACCCTCGTGCGTGACTGTCGGACAAATATGCAACTTCGTCGCACAGCTCGACCTGGCTGTCCCTCCTGTCCGCCGTCGGATTGCAGGATACGCACCGCGGAACCGCAGATGCCGTGGCTCAGAGTTCCTCCAGGGGTTGAACGATCAAACAGTCCTTTCAACACCGTGACGAGGAAGCACAATGATTACACATGTTTAGATACAAGAATTGGCTTTCCTCAATTTGGTACAATTAACTTAAAATATTTACCATTAATATATAAAAACACTCCACACTTACCACAATCTTCATCTAATCTAATTCAAAATTTTATTACATTTAATGAACTTAAAATACTTAATAATTGGTTCAATTAACACAATATGGTAATTATTATAAAATATCACTAGTACTAGTCATAAAATTTATCATATAAGGATTAATTAAATGGGCATATTATTGATCATAATTCAATTAAAACACGTAAGATAATTAATATAAATATTAATCATCCACAAGCTAGTATTTCAATAATAACTCATTAAATAATATTAGTATGTAGATAATTTTGAATTTACCATAACAAATTTAAAATATTCTTACTACCAGCCGATTATTTAAGCATAACACACTTTCTAAAACCAAAGACCGTGATTTCACAAGATGAATTAACCCATGCAAATTACATAAATAAATAAAGCATGCATTAAATAAATAAATACAAAACATCACTAGTAATACAATAATAAACAAAAATGCACATTAAATAATAAATATAAATACAACAAACATCAAATAAAAATTAACGATGAATATAAGCTGAAAAAAAAGAAATATCAAATGAATTAAGCATGGATTTATAGAATATTATTTAAATTAAAGCAAGAATAATAATTAATTTAATAATATTTACGCCTGAGCAGGCGTAGAACAGGCTGGGGAGCCTATGGCAGGCGCCAACCACGGTTGTTGGCTGGCCTATTACAAGGTCGTATGACACAATTAAAGAAAACATAAAGTATGTGACTGAACTCCATGGTTGGTGGCTGCACTGCCGATGGCGCCGCCTGCGGTGGGGTCCACTTTCAACTCTCCGCCATGTGATTCGTACCGCTTGCCGTCTCTCCGAATGAAGGCAGTTTGCGGCCTTCACAACGTCCTTCGCGTTTCCGGTGGGTGGAATTTAGGGTTAAGGGATCCATGTTGGTGGTTGTTTTGGTGGACGGAATGGGTGGTGATTGAATTAGCCGTTTGGAGAAGAGAGGGGGTAGAAAGAGAAGTGGGTGATATGGACTTTTAATTTCAGTAAAACTAGACTTTAATAGTATTTCCTTTTGTAGAGATCAAACCTCAATCAATAAAGGTTTTAGAATATTCTCATTTCTCAGATATAAAGTCTCTTCTGCAGATCTGTTTGGAATGGAGGAATAGGTTATTCCAATCTGCTGATTGCAGTATGTAATTTTTGGCATTGATATAGTGAGGTCAAATTATATATTTGTGTAATTATATTATGGTAGCTAGGACATGTCTCGTCAACGTTATTTATGACTAGTTTTCATGCACGCGATGCGTGCCATATGAAATTTTTTAAATCTAATATTATGATATTTAAATTAGTTAATAATATAGCACTACCTCAACTTATTATAGGGATGAGAATTAATGGAATCTAGTTCCAAAGTAATTGCTAATGTGAAATTTATGTGTTGTTTGGAAAAAAGTTATGCGCAATTTTTCGGTTTATAATTGATTGAAAATTGCATAAAGAAATTTGACTGACAAATTGTTTAAATTGTTACGTGATTTACATAATTTCCTTTTGATGCATAATTATGGGAAGTTTCTTATTACCAAATTGTAAAATAGACAGGCATTAAAAACATTTTCAAGTAAATTTATGTTTTTATGAAGGGTAAAGTACTAGTTTAAGGGGGAGCCATTGCTGTGTCCTCCCTGGCTTATATAATAGAGATAATTTTAAATAAGTTTCAATTCAGAAAAATAAGTTAATTTAGTAGTAATAAGTCAATACTGTAAGGAAGTTGTTAGGTTTTAGTAAAATAAGTTCAGTCAGTACCAGATAAGTTCAGTTCGTAAAAGTAAGTTTGTTGAGTACAATAAGTCATTCAAGTAATAATAATCATTTTCAACAAATTCCAGATGAAAAGTAAGAGCTTGGTGTTAAGAATGAATAGCGCGTGGGATGGCGCTTGTTGCCCCTCACGGTTCAGTTGTTATACAAGATGGCTTCCAATGCAACTCAAACGCTAATTGTTTAGAGATCAGATATATGGGTTTGGAAAGGCTGGCATTGTTCTTGTATGGAGGTCCTACACCGGATTCAGGCTATCGATAAGGTTAGCTTCCTTTTATCGTCGCAGCGTTGCCCATTTTGAATGTAAACTATGTGTGATTTATTGACTTTGTGTAACTGTGTTTGACTAATCTGAGGGTTTGTAGGTTCTAGTCAGGTTCATTGTCAGCGTCAGATAACTAGCACTAAGGCTAGGAAGATTTAATTGTTCATGCCAAAAAAAGAGAGATAAATAGCATGGACCCTTAATCGTTCGAAACACCTTTCAATCTTGTTATGATTGACATGATTCGCATTTACTCATTTTAATTATGGTCATGCCATTTCACATTTTCCATAAACTTTAGTAATGGCAAAGTTACGAGTGCCTTGGGGCGTTGGTAAGGAAACTAATTAGAAATATTAGAGTGAATATAACAATTCATGTACAACCCGATTGACAGTGTGATTTTAGGAATGTATTTAATTTATACCGTATTAAGAAATGTAATTTAGCTGTTATATCAACGTCCCGTGACACAATATCGTTAATAATTTAATTTAGCCACAAGAGATGTATATTCTCATAACTTCATATGTTAAGGAAGAAAAAAAGATCAAATATTGAAATTAGTTTATTCATTACTCTAATAAACCCAAATGTCAGAATTTATAGTTTAAAAATGGGAAATGCAAACATTTAATAAGTGCGGATTCAAACAATCCAGTGTCGGCATATAAATTTCACGCAATGCAATTCCCAAGTGTCCTGTGGTGTCGAGGAAATGCCATCAAGAAGCTTTCAGTGCCCCAATGAACCCATGCATAAGGGCAAACAGTTGGATCAATGCTGCTACCATCTCCCTCCAATGCAGATCTGTGGTCATAGCGATTCCGATTAGCGAGCTTTCTACTATCGAAAAACGGGGAGAAAAACAAGCCACGTAATAAATAGGAGAAGCCGCAGTGTGCAAATTAGATAAAGGGGGTGAGTGATGGCAAAATATGATTAAAACCATACTATTTTGGATAGTAAAGCAGTTCAACACTCTGAACAATCTACAAGAACCCAGGCATGCAATAGTTCGTTTAAGTATAATTATTGCAATGCGATGATTTGAGCGTACTACTCTGCAATAGGTTTGTGAATGAGGAGCACTGGAGTCCACTCAGTCCCATGTAGCCACCTTCATAGGTAAAACGGATTTGGATGAAGTTGCTTCATATGTAGTAATAACAACTGCATTCTGGGCTCTAAAGCTGATTTTTAACTTTTAGAACTTACCAAACAGATGTTTCCTATCTATCACTAGCGATTTGCTCTTCTACCTGATTGAACCCCAGAATCAGTAGGCGATTGCCCACATAATTCGGTCAATCTATCATGTGGAGATATTTTAACTACCACCACTGACTATTGTTATTCTTCACAAGTATGGTTAGACTTGAAACTGCAGCGGAATCTGGAAGGACGATCTGATGAAACAGAGGGTGGTGGTTTGTCAAGGAATGAGTCGCCAACATTCATGGTTTGCACTTTCATTCGCGTTGTGCTGAGAAAGCATTCAATTGTGTTCATACACTCCACTTTGACACGAACTTCAGAACCAGAAGTGCTTTGAACATGAGATGTTTCTCCTCAAGTTGACAACTAGAGCATTCAATTGTGTTTGCATAGGACTCAACTTCTCCAACTTCGGAACCAGAAGCAACCTTTGACATGCGATGTTTCTCCATCAAGTTGACAACTAGAAGCATCCACTTGAGATTCATGGGCTCAACCCCACAATTGGGGGACCATAGAAACCCTTGACAAGTAACGTTTCACCATTGTTTGAATTAACTCTTCAAGGGCAGCTATTCTGATCCGAACTTGTTCAAACAATCGGGTTTTGTCCTGATTGGGTAATTGGACATCAGATGAATATTACGAGATGTGAATGGGTGGTCATTACTGGTAAAACTCCCATGGATTCCAGCTTCAATTACGGTTTCGACTGCTTTCGCGACTTCTTCTTGAAGTGGGCACGACTTGGGCTTTTTCCTTTGAGCATCTTGCACTTTGCGGCGGAGCTTCTCTGTCTGCAACCTTGTCTTTAACGGGGACAACTGTGTACTGAGGATTTTCGTCCGATGGTTGATCTCCAGCAAGTAATTGACCAATATTGTCATCAGTAGCAGTGCCTGTGCCGTTTAATTTCAGCCTCTTTTTGGTTTTTACTGCACACTCAATTACTTTGTTCTCTATATAAACCGCAATGAAAAAGTGGCGTCCTAACCATGGGTGTCCTCCTTTCGACATATGTATGTAGAATGGCATAATTCATCTTTTGAGCATATTCCTGTAGCAATTC